>JAUOBX010244303.1:0-17718 GCA_032360705.1 Eupentacta quinquesemita
AGGTGAAGGGCTAATTCATTGCTTCGAAATTCACATAGATGAAAAGAGCATATTTCAATACCCCTAAATCCAAAAGTTCCCAACTCGTTGTACCTTTGTGTTATCTTCATCGATAGATTAGGTCTGCTGACGTCACAAGGGGGACCAAATGAATGTTCCTTTTAAGAATACACAATAATAACTGATTTTGCATGCCTCCCATAAGTAAAGAGTGCAAGTGATTTTTTTCCTTGGAAGTCAATAATTACTTGCATCTATATCTCCTGAAGAATTATGTGAATTTTTTTTCATATCGGGTTCACATTTTTCGTGTGACAGTTTCGAAAAAGTCAATATTGCATTGACTTCGTACAGAGCATGCATTTTCCTTCCCCTTGTGATATCAAAAAACATTGCGTAATAATAGTCCTATCCTCATTTTCTCCGTCTTATTGACTGCAATACATTTTGTGGGTTGGATTTTCTTATTATACTAGTCAAAGGGAATTATAATCTGCAAAGTCCATTGACCTTTAACGGGGGCCAACTTCTGTTAAACGGTGGCGAACAGTAACGAGCGGTGATGATTTTCTTCACCGCCCCAAGAACGCTCCAGCAAAGTTCAGGCGGTGTGACCGACCCTGTTGTTTATGCGTGTTGGAGATGTATTCCACGGATTATGAGGTAACTAATCCGCTATAGGACCTCTGGCTGACTGGGGTTAAAGTAGATGCACATTCCCAGGAGGGATTATAAGTTTTATGACACATTTGTCGACAGGTATAGTAGTATTTATGGATATGACCAGGGGCTGGGCACTCTTTGTTGGACAACACTGGAGTCTGAACAAACTAATATATTAGTATTGATCTATATAGCAGAATTTGGCAGTGAATATAAAACATCAACCCTTGACCCATGTAGGCAAACAAATTTAAAATGTGTTCCAGTTTAGCTTGTCCAGACTCCTATTTTTTCCTTCAACGACACAAATTGGGCAAATGATGGTGAGCAGCAAGAGTCTGTGCTTATTTTGTGGCAATAACCATAGTGTCTGCTGGACGTGAGCATCAGGCATTGTCTTGGGTCAGGTTGGTTCATTCAAAAGAATGTTTCATCCCGCAGTACCTCCCCTCCCAAACTGAAAAATCACATTTTGACCTGGACGTGCGATAAGGCCGGGGTTATTATATCACAATTACGGCAAGGAATCATAACACGATCATCCACGTGTTCATTCTCATTCATATTATCGTACACTCATTGTTTTACCACAATAAGTACAATTACCAGTTGTCACATGTAGCTTGATATTTTTGCCTTGAGCATTTCAACATAGACCCATATGTATATACAAGTACATCGTATAATCACAAAATAAATGAAATGAATAGAATAAATATTATCGATGGAATAGATAGAATAAATGTAGATATCAACTGGGAGAATGCAGCTGGAATGGTCCAAATAATAGAACATGTAGTATATATATTATGATACGCCACATGTGGAGACATACGCCGTCGGGATACATGCACCAACAAACGGATCGGTTGATGATAATGCTGCCAGCTGAATATATTACCAATGACTCGTTTTCTCGAATGTCTGCTAGCTCGACAGCGGTGGTACCAAAATGAATATAAACTGGGCCTCTCGCAAACTGTACTTCAGTCTGAATGGAAGACAGTTATTGTACTATCGCTCCATTCGCGTGTACCTCGATGGGAACTGACCACATATGATGATTACTGGAAATAAACGCAGGTATAGCGGCTCAGTTCTGCCTTCTAGGAATGAGTTATGCTGAAATTGAATTTGAGAAGCAGATATAGTGATCGAGTTATAGGTGTGATGACATGTGATGCAGGGATTGGGGAGCAGTGGAGTAGGCGGATTCATTGAGAAGGCCAGCAATGGAGTGAATTGGAGAACCAGTCAACAGTGTTCGTCTCAAATATCAGAGAATGTTGTCAGGTCAATGTTCGGTATCGATGTTGCAGCCGTGGTTGTTCAGCTGTGAATTAGTTCGGGTTCTCGTGGGATCGTTGGCCAAGGTCGTCATTGCTCAGAAATACGGGGTAGGTAATTTGCCTCCACTTTGCTGATACGCCACGGAGGCTAATCCTTGTTCTATGTTCGATGAAGGTTCGCAGCGGATCATTTTTGTATCGTTGGATACTTGTATTGAGGATGGCTAAAGCCCAATTGGTTATGTCAATGATCACAACATCTACACTAGTTTCAGGGCTGGTGATGATCAATCAGAGCGAGTAGCTGTAGAAGGGATTGCTTCCACTTTCGAAAATGAAACACTGGATGGAGTGTAACCGTCTTAAAATGAATGATGACAAATCTGAATTTGTCGTGTTCGGTAGTAGACGCCAACTTCTGAAAAGCGGGACTGCCAACAATACCCATCGGTGATGTGATTGTAGATCGTTCTGACTGTATCAAACTATTGGGGGTACATATGGATGAGACTCTTAGTTTAAAGCAGCACATCCTTGTAAAAGCACGGGCTGCTGTATTTACTTGACAGGGCTACTTGAATTATTGCATCCATCCATATATCCATCCACTGCAAAGGATCCAACACCTTACAGACAAACTCGTGCTTGGTAGGTCGAAGTATGATAGTGCCAAGGACGCCCTACGCCAACTGCATATATTGCCTGTCAGAGGTCGTGCCGAATACACGATTTTGCTGATTGTGTTCAAATGCCTTCATAATTCAGGCCCAGCATACTTGGCGGAGCTCTTGGTTCGCAATTCTTCCAAATACTCCACCAGGTCCTCCCAGAGCATACTTCTTAAGGTTCCATCTACTAGTAGCAAGTCGTTCGCTGACCGTTCTTTTAGCGTAGCTGGTTCAAAGTTTTGAGATACTCTTCCCCATTATATTAGGCAGTTGAGCACTGTACAGTCCTACAAGGTTGCTCTGACGACCTACCTTTTTAGGAAATCGTTTGATTGACTTTTTTTTGTACAGCGCCTTTGAGTGTGTTCTACACAGTATTGTGTGCTATATCAAGTTTTTTAACATTAACATTATGTCAACGACCTCGTTATTCGCCCTTTTAACTGTGTTCTGGGAGGGACTGGGTGGATATAGCGGATTGCTCAAGGTGCTGAGATTATTAACATGTGTGTCCACAAAATCGCTTCTAGCAAATGTAAATTAAATATAGGTGCGATGCAGTTAGCCCCTCGCTCAATTTATTAGTCAGATAGTGCGTCGGGTGTAATGTAACAAATAATTAATTGCTAATTGTAAATTAAATATAGGGGCTATGCAGTTAGCCCCTCGCTCAATATAAAAGTCAGATAGTACGTCGGGTGTATTGTAACAAATCATTTATTGCTCAGACAGTACGGAGAGGAATCTGAGATTGAAATGAGTATCGTATTTTCCTGATGCTGAGCATCCGGAAAATACATGGCTCGTACCACTTCAAAAATTCAAAATTTAGGGAACCGCACGGCCACTGTTTGTCACACAGCTGGTAAAATGGGTGAGCCCCGTGATCAAACTTGTGGCAAACGTCCGTCTCGTCTATATAATATGACTATTTAAGTGGGGTTACCCCTCACTCCGAGCGTAGCAAAATGATTACCAAGGGAAATGATATTTACCTGCGCGTCAAATACACTCGAGTATCTCATGTCTTGCCACAGCTTGTATTCCAGCTGGGGCGAATCCGTGCTTCATGGAGCCGCAACAGATGGTTTGGTTCAGAAGGAACCCAAGTTTCTGAGAAGAAGGCTTGGTAATAACTCCTATATGAGATTTCCAGCTAAGATCAGGAGTCAGACGCATCCCAAGGAGAACTAGAGTCTAGAGGCGGAGAACCCTAGGTCAGAACTTTCAAATTAATTGTTGGAAACAGTTTCGTCAGTTTTTTGAAGATATGAGGAGTGGCTAGGTCTTCTTGGAATTGAACTTGACCAGGTTTTCACAATCCCACTGGGTTACAACGGAAAGGTACAACGAGCAATGGCTTTAGGAATGCCAAGAACGATCCCTCGACTGCACCAGACAGGTCCAAGAAAGTTGACAAGATGTGAGTGGCATGAGCTACGACGTCACCAGCTCACCTCGCTTTGCGAAATCCACATTGATGGTCGGGAAGCGGAAAAATATATTCGAGAAGGACAAAGGTTGCTCGGTGATGACTGATTCCATCACCTTGGACAGTTGAGAGGTGTGTGTTATTGGACGGTATGCCTATAGTTAGAAGGAACGGACTTGTCACCCTTCTCGGGGACAGGGGCTATAAGGGCTAGTTTCCAGGAGGAAGGAAAGGTGCCAGAAAAAGTATGTAAGTTTGAAAAGCTCACTGAGAATGGGAGTAGTGGCAAGTAATGGCAAGCACGTCGCTTGAAAACGATAGCAGTGATCATGTCTGGTCCATTGGAACTCCTCGGATCGAGACTGCGGAGAACTTTCCGTACTTTACGGACTGAGCATTCGATAGGGGGCATGAGGATATCACTAAGTGGGTACTCCCACGGGATTTTACCCCATCATCAAGAGTAGAATTAGATGCGAACATCTCAAGGAAAGTATCAACCTTGGACTGTGGGTTTGCTGTCAGGGACCTGTTCGAAGTTAGAGGTGAGAGACTTGGCCAAGGACCAGAAAGTGTTAGGGTTGGAGTTGCGGATCTGATCGTGTACTTTGTCTACAAAGGATTGTTTAGACTGGTCAATAACCCGGGAGCCATGGGTCCGGGCCGAAACATAGGGTTCTCTGGTAACAGGGGATTTGGGAGCTTACCAAGCCTTGGACGATCGGTTCTTCTGTCGAACTGCTCACAGACATTCTGTTGTGGACCGCTTTGGATAAGATTCCTTTGGAGAGTCCACGACGCCAGACACGATCAATGGCTTTAGAAATGCCAGAACGATCCCTCGACTCACACCAGACAGGTCCAAGTAAGTTGACAAGATGTGAGTGGCATGAGCTACGACGTCACCCGCTCACCTCGCTTTACGAAATCCACACTAATGGTCGGAAAGCGGAAAAATATGGTCGAGAAGGACAGAGGTTGCTCGGTGATGACTGATTCCATCACCTTAGACAGTTGAGAGGTGAGTGTAATTGGACGGTAGAACTATAGTTAGGAGGAACGGACTTGTCACCCTTCTGGGGGACGGGGGCTATAAGGGCTAGTTTCCAGGAGTAAGGAAATGTGCCAGAAAAGTAGGTAAGTTTGAAAAGCTCATTGAGAATGGGAGCAATGACAAGCACTTTGCTTGGGAACGATAGCAGTAATCATGTCTGGTCCATTGGAATTGCTCGGATCGAGACTGCGAAGAACTGATAATTCGATAGGGGATAGGGGTCTGCTCGCAGACATTTTGTTGTGGATCGCTTTGGATAATTATAGCATCCTGGTTTGAGACAGGATGGATCTAAGCCATAACATATTCATTCTGAAATGCATTCAGCAGTGTGACTGGGGTCACTACTGAGCAGAATGTCCAGTGAACAGAGGCGTCGAAGTCTCGAAGGGAATCCCAGTCGGTTTTGTTTTAAAAATAGGCACGCTCGCGAGATGGAGGAAGAGGAGCAGGTTGGGGACTAGCATGAGTAAGATATCAGTCAGTCGTCTGACTGGCCTAAGGGAGGAAGAACGAGTGGTGTCTGGTAGATAGAAGGGAGAGAGGTCAGGAATATATTGAAGTCTTCAAGAGAGCACATCACAGCGGTAGGAGAAGAAAATAGGATACGCTCAAGACAGAAAGAGAGGTGCTCAAAGAGAGGACCCACAACCGGTGAGTTGGAAGAACGGTAGAGAGCACAAACATATTTTGTTCTACTGCCTCAGATGAACTTAAGCCAGAGTCGCTGAAAGTCAGTTGCAGATTTCGGAGTCTTCCAATCAATAAACGATTGTGAACACGTACAAAAGTTTTTTCCTGTAACAAATATGACGCCGTTAATGTGGCTCAAAAGTTGATTATCAATAGTTTACGTGTGACATCACATCAAAAGTGCAAGTGCACCATCTCTAAATACGCCGATCACGTCAGATATCCGGACTTACTCCCAGTATAGCGGAGACAGTATACGTTAATGCAATGCTTTCTTCCTCTGTTGACACATTATTGGACATAAACTTGGTTTAATGGATCGCCCATTCTAGTGAATACATCCCGTGGCATTCCTCAATTGATCCACTGACCCTCGTGACACTCCAAAGTGAAATTCAAACCGGTTTACATCCACGTGTAAGTAGTCCAGTCTCATATTAATACAGAAGAAATAATTGGAATTGTGTACTGAAGGTTATAGCAAAAATTGTGCCGTTACTTGGGGGAGAATCCTATCAACGCATATGCTCGATTGTTAGAGGTCGCCTGTCTGGATTTGGCCGAATGTTTCTTCATTGACGTTAATCAAGCACTTACCGGTATATGGTGCGTGTTCGCAGTTACATTGCAATTGTTGAGATAATAGCAATCAACGCCTGATCAGCCTACAACTGATGTCACGTCACTGTCAACTCAACTAACTATACAGTCACTGATGAGTAGGGAATTTAAAATCCAATATTTTCATGCAATCATTCTATTAGAAGACATAGACCCACTCTGAGATACCACCCGTGTTGTAGTAGGTTGTTCATGTGTCTAAGAAGGTAATTGACACACTGTACACGCATTTTGAATACAGTATCGAGGGGCGATATATAATTCTACTGTGTTTCAAATATAAATTACAAAGCACAATATCGTGATGAACCACTGGGATTTTCTTCATGTGTGAATTAAGAAGATCTCTTCATTACCACGGAGAACAATAATTGATACCAATACTCAGAGGATCAATCATTCGATACCGTGATCGTAGTGAATTGCTTCGTGAAGGTTGCCTATACACGACCAATAATGAAACGGTATTTATATTCGGAAACTTTGTGTCAGGCAGGATTCTCAAAAGTAGGGGGCGTACGAAACATATTAATCCAAGATCAGCCTGTACACTCAGTCATGCAACCATCATGTTACGGAGTCCCGTATATGCACCACTACCTAAACTTTCCATACATGTCATAACATGTTATTTACACTACCGAGAATAATCGGACACAGTGGAATTAAGAAAGTCAAGAAACGAAAGGACCATCTAACAATGTGGTATCATTATGCCTGGGACAACAATGTGTTGTCGTGTAACCATGACATACCTACAAAATATCACTCTAACTCATAGGTGTAATGGCGTCTCTTTTGTATGCACATCCCGTACGATTTTATGAAAAAACTGTCATGATGAATTAGTATTGTAATTGCTGTTCGTGTCGTTTATTTACTTTTTCTCGGTCAATTGTCAATCCAATGTAAACCTTCCCAGAAAACATGACTTCCAGTGGCATTGTGAATAAAATTTGTAATATGGGTTTTGTTCACACCGTTACAGAAAGGCAGCAGACGTAGTTTCGGAGACTTCACTTCAGAGCCAGTAAGGGAATACCCACAAAACATTTCGGATTTGTTCTCTTGCATGCTGTTGTAATATTTGAGGTAAATACGTGACCGACCCCGAACTCAACAGTATATGTTATATAACGTTATATCCCGCTCACATTAACGGCTCATGGGCTTCAACCAGATCACCCCATGCAGACAGGCACCCGAATGCTAATATTACACCAGTATCTACATAGCGCAAGAAAATATGCATAACAAAGAAAACGGGGCATTTCGTTTGCTTGAGTTGAGATGCATGCAATGCTGATATGAACAACATTCATTCCTGTGCCTGGACTGAGCCATGGAATTACAGATGTGACACACGGAAAATGTTCATTCAATACAGCGTCACCTGAGATAACAAGGTTTTTCAATGGTTGATAGTTGATATATAAAAATAGAACCAGACACGAATGTGACTGCACTTATGCCACCGCGTGCATATTCCATGACATATCTTAATTCACCACCCACGACCCCCACACTCGATAATCCCGAGTAAAGGACAAATTCACCTTGGAATACTGGAGCAGACGAAACAATCCATGTTTATCTTCCGGTACGGTGCTGCAGAATCCGTATCTTCCTACATCATGAGTACACTCAGCTACTTCATAGAA
This sequence comes from Eupentacta quinquesemita, assembly GCA_032360705.1. Lineage (NCBI taxonomy): Eukaryota > Metazoa > Echinodermata > Holothuroidea > Dendrochirotida > Sclerodactylidae > Eupentacta > Eupentacta quinquesemita. The sequence goes on from JAUOBX010244303.1 coordinate 8,082, forward strand.
TGTCGGAGGCTGACGCACGTTTATGGAGCTCATTATAATCAATTAACTCCAGACCTGATCAGACATTGACACCCGAGTCCCAACAAAGACGTCGCAGACGCCATTGGCTGTGAGTGACGTCATTCAAGGTCTCGACTGGAGATGCTGACACGTGGTATCCCTTGGAACTATATGAATCAAATAGCCACACAGAGTATCACCCGCAAGATCGAATAAACTCGAATCCATTCAGCATCCGGAAGGGCATTGTTCACTCCTTTCGTATAAGACTAGGCAGACAATATGATACATGAACATATTTCTATTTTCTCACCTACTTCAACCGGATTTGAATTGACATCGGTCTTATAGGCTCCCGAGTTTTCGGTGAACTCAGTACGATATCTGCCTTGGAGATATAGAACAAACAGGCCATGGTACCTCTACTTTTTGTATCGTGCTCTCTTGAAATGTATTTTATTCTCAGTGGTCCGCCTTTTTTATTCCTTGACGAAGTCGAAGGAATCTATCCAGTCATGACAGTATATATATATATATATGTGTGTGTTTGCGCGTGGGTGTGTGTATGTGTATGTGACGCCTGACTTGTTAACATGATTAATCAACCCCACTGGGATGGATCAAGCTAATATTTGGTATGTGCGTTCCCCATGCGGAGTACATGATCCCTATCGTTTTTGGGGCAGGTCAGAGGTCATCGGAGGTCAACAGGGGTCAACGTCGGAAAATCTTGTTAACAGCATAAATCCAGAATGCGCGGTTCGATCAGGCTGAAATGTGGTATGTATCTCTGTTTCAGAGAGTACAGGAATCCTATTGATTTTGGTGTGAACCAGGGGTCATTTTTGGGCAAAGAATTGAAAATTGTGAAACATCGATATTTCGGCAAATTTTAGCTTGTTTACACGATAACTCGATACCTCCTCGATATATCAAGCTCATACTTGGTATGAGTGTTCCCCGTGAGAAGTACATGATCCCTATTCTTCTGGGGTCAGGTCAGATGTAATCTGAGGTCAACAGAGGTCAATGTCTGAAAATCTCGTTAACAGCGTAAGTCCATAATGCTCGGCAATTACATGAACCCCATGAAAAGTACATGATCTCCATCGCCATCTCCATCGCCATTAGAGGTCATTGAAGTCAATGAATCACTAAGCTTTTTGGTTATATTGCCATTGACCAACAAATGTCACGAAGGCAGCAATTCAGACCTCCATTAACGTTTTTCGTTATAATTCGCGTCCTCGCTTTTCTTGTTATTATATATATAACCACATCGCGTAGCATTTGATGAAAAAAACCTTCCGAAAACATTTAGGTGCATTTGTTACTGTCACTGGACCGTTTTTCATGTTTTCTTTCCAGCTGAATTGATTGTTTTCCATAACGATGAATATGAAATATTTGTCTGGCCTGTCTTATTCTTGCGGTACAACTCCTTTGTTATCATTCACTCTATCGCATAATATATCGAGAGATATGATATGGGGGGCTGAGTAAATGAATCTGTCTACCCAGTGATGAAACATAGGACTTGTCTCATATACATATTTCCTGATGGTTGCTTGTTTAGATATTCCTCATAATTTCTTCATCAGAATCTATATAGATATTGAGAAAATAACCTGGGGGGAAGTGTCATGCAGCTATGATCACTCTTGAACCCATCCGATACTTCATTGGAACGGAAATGTGTAGAGTTGATCTGATGAAGCGTTAAAGAGTTGTCGCGCTAACGACATATAGCAGCGGCAGCAGATACCACTCGAACACCTAATAGTGTCATTCAACATTCGGGAATATAATAACAGTTGATCTGTAACGTAGGCCTATGTTTTTGTCAACCATATATTTAAGTGTGTTCATCTTCAGAATACCCACCCTCCCCAATAGTAGTCGCAACTACGTGAACCACAATCATGATTGAGGTCGTGAAAAATATCTAGACCCTTATTTGCCTTATGAAAAGGTTCATCGATTCCCGATGTAGACAGCACGTTGGCCGTTGAGATTATAGGACGATCATACTATGTGGAATTCATCCATCACATTGGAGATTGGAATGATGAGGTCCGTTTGCAAGGAAGTCATCTCATGGTGACCCATGAAATATTGAGGCATGACCGTAGCACGTTCCACAGATGATATGTTCATGCTTCCCGATCATGGTTTGCTCGTGTCAATCAATTTCACTGATGTTCTCTGGTGTCTTTTCTAACTATATGAGTTTCATTGAGGCAGAGTGAAATTGTTTTGCAATCCACCACTCACAACAATTCCTTTCAATATCCATATGTAGAGAATAGTTGATCTACGAGAAGGACAAACATTGATAGCTGTGCCACCTCCATCTATCTCGATTGATCAGAACTGTGACTGCTCCTTTACCGAGTTCCTGGAAGTTTCAGAAGCTGATATGTCACAGGCGATCTGCGACAATCACATCTTGCCCGCTCGATCCGTTGTCTCCCGACATTTTCGAAACCTACCTCGACGATCTCATGCCTACAATATGCCTCGAATTTGGACACGAATGTCTCATCCAACTACCGCCCGATGTCTAATCTTGTTTTTCTTGGGAAAATCATCGAGCGGATTGCCACCCAACAGCTACATGCATATCTCAGTGGCAACCGTCTCTACGCAAGGATGAAATCAACCTATAGAAACTTCTTTAGTGTAGACACTGTGCCTCTTAAAGTGCAAAATTATATTTTGATTGCCTTGGATAGTCGCAAGGAGGCGCTGCTGATATTGTTCGATATGGTATAACTAAATTGGATTGCCTCATATCTGACTGTCAGAACGCAATCCGTTGCAGTCAGGACTGTTCAATCTGACCACGTGCCTTTGACGTGTGGGGTGCTTCAAGGTTCTGTTGCTGGTCCATTACTTTTCACCTTGTTCAGTGCACCGATACAGGACATCATCGCATCTCATGGTTTGCAATCAGTCGTATACCCTGGTGATACCCAATTGGACTGCAATTTTCATCCAGAGGGTCGACTATCCATGGTGAAGAAAAGGGAAGCCTGCCTGATTGATATCCGCTTGTGAGAACTGGCTTGTGTTCAATGACAAGAAGACAGAACTGATGTATTTTACAAACAAGCACAGGAAGCCAACATGGAGCCCTTCGATACACATTGACGACACTACCATCCATCCTTGTCTGAAAGCCAGAAATCTAGGGGTTACGATCGATCCCTCGTTACGCATGACATCCCATATTTCGAGCATGTGTAAATGTGCGATGGCAGATATCAGGAAAATTGGACTTACCTGACACAAGAGTCCACTGTCGGCTTAGTGCATGCTCATGTGACGTAAAAATTAGACTCATGCACTTCTTTGCTCTTTTGTTCGGCGGAAAAAAATTGAGGAAGGTCCAACGAGTTCAAAACATCGCTTCTCGTCGTGTGTTACTACAGGAGCACATCACACCCATCAACCAGCAACTCTATTGGCTACCGGTGAACGAACGAAACCAGTACAAGATCCTGCTCATCACTTATAAGGCATTGAATGAGATGGCTCCTGCATATATATCGGATCTACTGACGGTGCACAAGACATCCTGAGCGTTAAGATCATCGTCCGAGTGTCGGCTCACTATGGTGAAGTGCACTACCAAGTCATACGGTGTGAGGTATATCCGTCATGCTTCCTCCCTTGGCGTCTTCAAGTCAAAACTGAAAACACACTTTTGCCGATCCGCTTCCATGTGACTTTTTTACAATTTTCTAGTGCGTGTATGTAACCTCCTCATTTATTGTGAGGTTTCTGTCATCGTTTTATAGGGTATGTGTTTGAACTTTTATTAGCTTACTCTTTATTATGTTCTGGATAATGTTCTTATTAGCCTTTGAGGGTTCTTAGTGTTTTTCATGCTTCGTGCAATTTTGTCTGTAATTGTTAGTTGTATTCACATTTCATTTTCTTTTTCTAAGTTTTGTGAAGTGCCTCGAGGCTTCGGCATTATGCGCTATATAAGTATCTCATTTGAATTCTGTTAGTGGAGAATAAAGATTATACAAATAAATGAAAGAGAGTGATATACGAAAGTGCGGAAGATTCTTAGAAATTGAATACAATTTAGCATGTCACATGCAATATCGCGACACACCAGTTGAAATGTACCTTCCAGGCAGAAAGTTTATTCTTTCCATTTAGATGGCGGCATGTGACTCTTCTTTGAACTCGTTCGAAGGCTTCTAATGTCGTTTCTGATATGAATCGCAGCTCCCAGAACCTCAGGCAAATATGAAGTACTGAGATCGTATAAAACTGATGGAAACGTAAAAGTCAAATCAATAACTTTCGGGTAGATGTATTTTGTCACAAGAGTATCAAAGATTGGTGGGAGTAGGTTGAATGTGGACAAAATAACATAAGGTAATGGGTCCGCCTGTTCGTGGTTATACTAATCTGTAACCTACTAGAGAAACCTACAGAAATATCAAAATTGATAGTAGTTTGTAAAATGTTCGTCGACTTCAGACAGTGTTGTCTACACCTCATTCAACAGCAGTTGCTCGCCAGTGAGAGTGGGTACACCGTTTTTCTTTCCAAAAACTGCGATGTCTATATAGAGTTTGCAACTTGTTTCAACAAATCCACCAATAGGCCCATGTCCCTTTAGAGTTCAGGCTTGCTTATACCATTGCAGATCTTTCTGGATATGGTGTATTACTGATCGACTTTCTTCCCTCTCGTCTTGCGAGGAAATGTATAGTGGGATTATATAACAATAGGCAGTGATTATATGTCATGTTCGCATCCTCCAATCTATTTTCCCCACCGGAAACAATGCGGGAAGGCATATGCTACATGTGAGTGGTTATTTCATTATTAAGGGTATTCCGCCTATAATATATACCAGGGGGAAACCAGAGTATTCCTAGGGGTTTGTCATGCGTATCACAAGACAATCGTATTATTGGATTCATCACTGAAGTTATCACCGTGAATATCATTATATTGTTAGTTAAAATGCTATCTGTGTTAGAAGATAAAAGCCTGCATGTCTTCAGCACGTTGCCCTGTTAACGGGAATTATAGATCACGTTCATTGGTAGTGGGTTACGCGGATCAAAAGTACAGCGATGATATTCACTTTCGAACTACGTACGCTCTACTTATGCTCTCAAGAAGCCTGGTCCCAAACGTTATTATAAGCAAGGTGAGAAATATTTATCCGTGCTTAGTGTGGCACAATATATGTTATATTGTATACGAAAATATATGGATAATGGTAGATGACACAAAATTTGGGTTTCATTTCCACCATTGACAAGAAGCAAGCATAATAATACTGTGATAAATCTGGTGATATGCGAATATGTCTATGTGGATTTGTCTTGTTGCACGTATACAGTGTCCCACACAGAAAGTGCCAGAGTTGGTTCCGTCGTTAATCAGGAGAGATGTTCTAACTATAGTGATATTGCCTACATGGGTATCATTGGATTATTATGAAATATTATTATTATTATCGCAAAGAGTTGGCTATTCTCTCCTAATTAACGAATGAACCATCTTCTTGACCGTAATACTATATAAAATCACCTAATTCTTATTTGGTAGCACATGTGCCATCATATAGTAACGCTTCCTATGGATGACCGTCTGCACATATACACTCGGTGTTCACCCACTGGTAGAGGAATGTACACGTATTTAATTTCGGAGCACTCCTCTTGGAAATCAGTCAGATGAGAGACTAGTGATGCCATGCTGCCGGTGTCGGTGCGACCATACTTCAACAACAATACGGTTGCCGGAATCGCTGGTTTGATTTAATTTGACTGCTACAGGGTCAAGGGCCGTGTTGATCATTTTACGTCCTCATCCGACGGACAATCAGTGAAGGTATCTGCGTACAGCCGACCGAGGAGACTTATTGCAACTAACTGACAACAGCCCTCTATAGATACCAAGTCCACTCCGCCACATCAGATCATGGACACCAAGACCCCGCAAGTCGTCACTGTGAGTACAGCCACCCCTGGAGAAAAGCGCTCAATGGTGAATGTGGAAATCGAACCAGGAATGAACCACTCCTCCACACTCTCCTGCGCACTCTCTTCCGCACTCTTCCGTTTATTTAATTCTATTCCGACGACTAATCCAGATGGCCAGGGTGACATTTTCAGTTTGAGTGTTATCGTGCAAATCCCAGATGTGCCGAAAATGTCGCACACGAAAGGACTATACTAATAAAAAAGGACACTCACTTCAACTCGTGCCTCGTCTAATGTTACGTTACCCTTTTTTGGCCTCATCAATAATGTAAGTAGATATGTGGATGACGTCGACACTTTACTCAAATAAAATTGCTTTCCATAAGTGTTTTCTTCCTCATGGTGTTGCTGTGCTGTGTGATGGAAATGAAATGACTAAGATTACTTTGTACTTTGTAACTCTGTGAAATCCACACAGAGTATATGGGTTCGAAGAAGCATATTTGAACAGATAATTTCGGCTATCATTGTATGCATAGAGTGATCTCATCGTTAAATGGACTTCTTTTCAATATAGGACGGTGATTCTGCGCCTTCTGATTTGGATGAAACAAAGTGATCAAATTATTTTGTATTTAGGTAGAACACATATTATGAAGCGGACCCTGCAAATCGACCCGACCAACCTATGAGTACTCTTCGACTGGGGAATATTTTGAAAATTTTCGAATCTTTTTTCCCCCCCCCAAAAAAAAAAAACTATAAATATCAAAAACGAATCTAATTGTTGTTAATATCATATTCATTCATAATATATCTACTTTGAGGCATACAATAGTATCGTCATGGAATTTGAGGCGTAAAACTAAGTGGTCTTATTTGTGACTTTTTTCCCACACTAAAGTCAATGGGAATGGGAATTTGGCCTAAATTTTCACTTTTTGGAAAACTAACAAAAACCAACACTTTCATTGATGTGTTCGACATTTATCCTTATAAATAATGTGTAAAAACTAATCTCAGATATATTGTTGCGTCTATTTGGGACGCTCGAAAATCCCCGAAACTTGCTTCGACAACCTGCTTGACTCAGTGTTGTGTCGCGGAACTGATATCATGAGCGCCAGTGTCTGAGACTGCAGATTGGTTCATTTTGTTCGCGGGAGATAAGTCCCAAACAATATTTCAAAACCTACGTAGCCTTAGAGGATTCGACTATTTTTCTAATGAGATAAGGATCGTGGGTTGAAGCATGGCCGCTCTGCAGAATTTTCGTCACATTTGTTGCTTGTTTGGTCATATATCAAAAAGTAGAAGGGGGCCTAAGTCTGTTATGTTGTAGTGCTGCCACTCCTGTGTTTTTTCATGATGTTTCCTTTCTCACTGACCTTCTCAACTTTTGATTGAACCCAAATTACAATGATTGTGAAAAATGATCATCCCATCCTATACCAACAAACAATACATCAGATGAAAGATAATTTTGTCTTCTGTCATTTAGAAAAGGTTCCAAGCCATTAGGTGTCATACTTTTTGAGCAGTATATTTGAGGAATTGCCGTATTCTATGTTACTGTTCCTTACAAACCCCGTCTCCAGGCGTCAACGTGAATTGACAGTATTGACCGGGGAATAATGAAAAAATATGGGGCCTACACCGGCAAATTTTCCACTGATAAGAACTTCGTGGATCAAAAAAGTATTCTGTTGAATACTCGAGATTCTTCCCAAATGTTCAATCAGTTTTCTGGAATAAAATAGTATTATTTGAGGTATATCATCATTTCCATACTGGTCATCGTAAGTAACGGGATTTGACATACAGATTACATAACCCCGGGGTCAATCCAGAATTACACTAATGATAACGAAAACTCATTTAGAATAAAATAAATATATTTTGGAAAATAACCCTCCTCTCGAGGTCATATCGCTAGAGTTACAGTAATATGTAGATGTGTGATCTTTGTTTCCCATACACAAGTACTATATAGGCGGTTAGGGATCTGTTACACACTATTTGACCGGCTGCATGAACCAGGGCGCATTGCTTGGTATTTGAAACGTGATGAATCGTAATCAAATGCCTGAAGAAAATCAATGTGTAGCTAGCTGTCCAAGCATTGCTGGGTAGGAATTAATAATACTCCTAAAATGTTGACTTTTTGTAATCAGGAACCAATCAATTGTTAGATTTGATGAAAATTCAAGTCACGATTTGATGCGATGCGTTGATATAACTATTACAGGCCAGTGTGTAAAAACACGGTGTTGTTCATTAATTGAACCAAATTCCATCTACCCAATAATGATCACAATCAGTATCTTGTAATACATGCGGAACATATCTCAATGGAAGGGCATTATGATTGTTCGGCATCATGACATCTAGGAAACGGATATGCACATATCTCAATGAGACATATCGAGAATGACTAATGAAAATCTTGCTTTGTTCGAATAATGACTCTGCGTCAATTACAACCGTCCAAAAATACTATTCATAGGCCTATGACTTCACGGGTCAATCGTTTGTCACTAAACCGCCAATATGTATCTAATCCTGCATACCGCAAGATAAGCTGCCCAAAAAAGCAATTTTCCCATGAACGAGGACACGCTGTGGACACTGTTGCACTGATTGTCCAAACTGGATGCTATCCGAAACGACGTTGTTAGTTTCGGTTGGGGGTTATCGAGTAAAAATTAACTGGCAGATTAGCCTCTCATCATATATTTTAATATTTTTACTGTCTCCACTGACTATAACGAATAATGGTTCCTCATCCGTGGCACTGGATGCGTTTAAAAGTAACAACGTAAGGATAGTTGATGGCGCATACCACGCACGCATGTAGTAATGTCCTGTACGTTGTGATACAGTTACGACAACCTGTTGTGGGTAATTAGACATTCGATGATCCACATATCTATTGCACACTCCCGGTGTATGCTCACTGCGAGTCTATCACTAGATCAACCCTCATCATCACATAATAGCAAATCAGACGCTTGTCAGAAACAACGGGAACATTTCCAAGATCGTTGTCCGGTTATACTACATTGCATATAAATCAAATTCCTAATACAATTATTGCAAGAGCGCAACCCAATAAGATATAGATAGATATCTGTGATCCTAACAATTTATCTCTATCGTAACTACAATCAGCTCACATATCATGCAGAAGACCGAAGCAGTATCACCGACGACCTCGCAACTATATCCCTCAACTCGTTCCTGCCATCCCTCTATCCCCTGATATCAGGCATTCTGAGGCCTGTCCATTTTGAGATGATGTTTTCCAACTGTTCCTCTGTCTGCCTCTTCTCTACCCTCCTGAGTGGTATCGTGTCTACCTTGTCTTAGTCAGCCCTGATAATGATGATTGCGACGTGTATCTACGAGTAACATCCCCAGTCACCTGTTATATATTTGCAGTGGCGTCACAAGAATAGTTTGCAGGGTGGTCAAGGTACTTTATATGCGCCCTCACCCTACCTTCTGGTTATCATCCAAGGTCATTTTTTCTTTTGCCATTATTTTGTAATTGTTTGCCCCCTGAACAAGTATCGGGTACCTGCAGAGAGGGGCAGTCGCTTCTCCCTCCCCCCTTGTAAAGCCACTGTATATTTTTATCATTAAAGTATCTCACTAGATGGCCAAACGAC
>JAUOBX010244304.1:0-10597 GCA_032360705.1 Eupentacta quinquesemita
ACTACACTCTTATGTGAACAGGTGTTAGGTAATACTATTGTTCGATTCAAGCTATTCGCGTGCCCTCGCAAAACGTGTAGTCTTCACAGACTATGGAGGTACCCGAATTAGGTACCATGCCTGGGCTAATTGTCTTAAGGAGGACAGGCCGTCGCCCGAGCAGCAAGTCATCCTTCTACCCCATCACCACCCGTGTCCAGCGGAAAGACGTCAATACGGGCAGGAGGTGGGTCAAAGCGCGCGCAGAATAACGTATAATTGTATAGCAACGCATAGCATATCGAAGCAGGGCATACGCCCAACCTTTACGTCACACCGGTGGTTTACGGGGAAAACGGTCTAATTGCCCAAGAGACGGGATCGGATGGTGAAGGCCTTCGTCTTCTACGTTCTATGTCATTTCTTTGCCATCTTATCAGCGATATAAACCCTCAACGAAAACCAAGAAGTCAGTAAATGACAGAGTATGCATCTCACTATAGTTTATCATAATTGCAGTTGCGACCAAATTAACCCAGATTTGCGTTCCGTAAATCCAGCCCCTACACTAGAACTAAAGACACTCACAACTCGCATTGATGCTTTGATAGCCGTCGATTACATTATCATAAATTTAATCCATAGCTAACTTTATCATCCACATTTTCTGAAGATCACGTCCTTACTTGGATCAAACCAAAGATACCGTAAGTTGGCATATCTAACTCTGTTTCCACATATCATTGTTTGTTCGGGGTATTGGGTGTTGTGACAATTGGCAAAGAAACATATTCTCATCAAATTTGAAAGAACTGGTCATCTTCAGAGAATTGGAGCAAGCGACGTGTTAGGTGAGTTAGTTGCTTCGCCCCTTTTCTCGCTCTTAGTAACAGCCTTATCCACGATTATTTCGATGCTACTGATGGTCTTGCTCTGTCAAAATACAAATAAATTATAGGCATAAATCTTGGTTTTGACCTGGTAAACTAGACCTTAGTGGTAAGAACTGATTATCGGAGAATGACATATATTAATAACGGCTCGACGCAACCGAATTGGGAGCTATGAGAGAGCGTCATCTACTCCAGCCACCTAAATGATCGACGATCATCCAAATTTCGCGTGTTCCTTCACATTGTTTCCAGTCATCGCTAAATGTGGCAGTATTCGAAACATCAAGTACTTTCTTCTGTATGACTTTACCTTTCCTATTCTGGCATCTTACAATTATTTACCTGTAAGCACAAATCATTCACTCCTCATCAAACATGTCATATACTATCTATTTGAGATTTTGTAGGATATTGATTGCACTCTATTGTTGGAGCTGTAGATCGGAATTATAGTTTGTGTAAGCCGGAGGCCGGGTGGCGATGAATAATGCTTAAGTCTAAATTTCGAGGCTGGCAAATCCCAGAGGGGTGAAGACGATAGAGAGTGATGATCTAGTTTGAATACAAGTGAACAAGACTGATACGATATAAATACGTGTGCTATCTGTTATTGTATAAACTTCGATCTAGTATTACGGTGTGATCTACCACGTTAGACCTCCTTAGACAGGTTCCAAGAACCGGACTGAGTCGTTGTAACGGAATACATAGGTGCGATATAATATTATATATATTATGTACACATAAATCACGCAGGAATTCTAGGGTAGCATACCATTCTAATTAGACCCGTAGGCTCTAAATCAGTCGTTCCATATATTGCGAAAGTGCCACTCTTACATTAGCGCTATCGAATAGGGAAGAAGGGATATCAGTGCGCATCGTCGCGACTAGACTGCAAAGTATCACGTGTGAGATGGTTTGTACCGCGGTATATTGCGGTAATATTCATTTGAATAATCGATGCTCCGGATGCTTGAGTCGCAGCGTTAATAATGATAGTTGATGTTGGTGGTTCTCATATCAGAGGCAATATAGATATATGATTATATAAACCAACGTCTTTCTGTGTCGTGTGAATCAATCACGCATCATCTACAATTGAAGCATTAATTCCATTCTGTCTCATCGTAGGTTATGCATCCTCTCTCTGCGTTCGTTAACGTTACTTCCACAGTAAGTGTTCCTCTGAACCTCGGGAAGCGGTTACTCCCTGGCTAGAAGCTACTCGCCTCACTCATTCCTGTTCGTCTGATCACACTTTTTGGTTGCTTATCCAACAACATAGCTTCTCAATCTATGCCCGCTCTCTCTTCCCGCACCTTGCGTGCCTGGAACATGTGTCCCGACAACCTAGAATCTCCAGTTGTTTAGGAGAAGAATCAACGGGCTGGACCTGTATCCTTCTTCTCCTCAATATTTGCACTATTGTGCGTGGGCTGCCTTGCATTGCTAGGTAGCTTATAGGTTCGCCCTTCTCTTACTCCGAGATTCAGTATTTGATTAGGTGAACAAATGCTCAGTCCGATATTCATCAATTATCATTTATATCACCAACGTTTTTGCATCAATAATTCATCTGACTATTGTTATCACTCATGCGACGTGAGTTATGTAAAATGACATCCTGTATGTCGAGCTCAACAATACTGTCTGTCCTGTAGAAACGTCCTGTAAGTTTCAGCCTTTCAGCTTCCAACTAGTCGTGGCTTCACTGGTTATACTGTTCCAACTGATTCGGAAACAGTAAACGAGAATGTATACAATGTATATGAAAACTGACAGTTATTTCGTGTTCGGATCATGACAACATGTATATTTTTGGGACAAACGTGACGTACATTATACATGATACATCATTTAATTATCCACACAGATTGATCCGCCGGAATATATCGGAAAGAACGTGGACGTTCCCAACAATTGATTCCTGAATAACCACCATCATTCCATGTAATTATTACCCTCCAAGACGGTTGAATTATGATCATATTCTGCCGAAATGACAATGAGCCCCGGCGGAGTCTAGCTAGACTGACTATATTGGCTAATGTGGTCACACTCCGTCTAATATACTATTTCTATACTTGAGGCAATAATCATTCATTACGTGATCTCGTTTAATATACATGTGAGGAAGAGTGCACTTCGAACTAACCTGAACCAAATGTTATTCTTGGTGGAAACCGCCCACTTGGCGGTTATTAGGGTTAATGATTGTGACAATAAATAGAAAACTTATTCAGCGCCGTAACTAAGATATTTTCTACGGCGCTTCACAAACGAGCCAGACACGAACGAAAAACTAATAGAAAGCCTCTTTGAAAAGATGAGTCCTCGATGACTATTTGAAGATAGAGAGAGAGGCTAGACTGGTGATAGAGAGAGGGAGTACGTTCCACAGCCTGGCTCCGGTAATAGAGAAGGCTCTGTCACTGAACAGAGTACTATACGGGTAGAGGGTACAAAGAGAATGTTGGCAGAAATATGCCTAGTGCTGTAAGGAGAGGATCGCCTGGTGAACATGTCCTGTAGGTAATGAGGTGCTTGATTGTTGGGAGACTTGAAAAAATACACAGAATTTTAAATTGTATGCGTTGTACAACAGGCAGCCAATGGAGAGATCTAAGGCAATTGGAAGCACTATCATATTTACGTTTACACAGAAATAGCTTGGCATCTCGATTCTGTATGGATTGTAATGGGAGTGAAGTAGAAACAGGCCCCTATATAAATACAATCGGTGAACATCAAGAGGACACCGATATCAGATCGAGCATGTCGAAATCGTGATTTGGACTTCACTCATATTTTTGTGAGAAGGATGAGGAACTTTACTGGATCAATTGTTGTTACAAAGCACAGGACTAGTTCAGCACTCAGGTGACAGTGTCAATAAGTAATACGACTGATCGGTGGCAGTGTTCAAATATTAATCTGATCACGCCTCAGCCAATTATCGTGTATGCAGTCATAGTGGAACGAAACGTTTATCATTGGTTTATAATGGTCTGATTCAAGAGCACAATGTAGTTGAGACTGATAGCTGGTTTTAAAATGTATTGTGGATTAAAATTGCTATCTCCACCATACAGCTGAAACTGATAACCCCTCTAATTATTAACGAAAGTCAAAGAGTCAATGACCAATCTCGAAATTCTTAATTAGGTCAACGAGATCATCCCTAACTCCCAAGTCTTTGAAAGTTTTCACCCAGCTTTCTCCCACGTGCACTACACCACATTCGGAAGCAAAACCCCATTTTTACCTGACTGTGCAGACACCTCATGCATGTTATATTTTGTAATCACTTGTTTATGAAGATAATTACAATGAAAATTTACAATTTTTTCATTTATCTCTTCACACAATGTAAGAAAAGAACACAAGATCATTACATTTCTGAGACTCCATTTAATGTTTCCAAGAAAATGAAAGAAGGAATAAAAAGTATATTTTGTGAAGTGTTGTGAAATGTTCATGATACATCCTAAAGCATCGAAAACCTTTCTGTAACATTCGCTTATAACTCCTGACTCCTAACTGAATCATGGGGGCCCTCAATTATCAGCAAAAACCTAAGGGTACCGATGTGTTGTAAGTGATTTCATTAGCATAATAGCAACTAGTTTGACCAGGAGTAGTAATACATTCCTCTTTCCCGACAATCGCATGCTTCACGTCACATGCAATTCAAAGACACGACCACAAATCTACCCGTGCATACACAGTATACCTGTAACGTTCTGTGATTTGATTGATCGCTTCCCAGGGCTCAAAGTGCCCCACAATAGAGGTTACCCAAGTCTTGATAGATACCTGTCATAATGGAGAGGCCTGCTTCAGAGCTATCAGTAAACCTTTCCATAGGTGAGCGCGTGAAAGGTCGTTCATACATATTGAAAGCAACAATCGGCCCCGTGAAGTGTCTTGTTGGATTCATAATTAAACTCTTTTTAGAAAAGACCTAATAGTCAGGATGATGAAAACGATGTTCCAAAACGTATTCTCCAAATAGGAATTGGACAGGAACTGCGATATCATTATTAATCCTGGTGAAGTTGTCGTGTTTTCATTTGTTTAATTGTAATATGTAATCGTCTAAGTATATTATTAGGTTATCAGTAGATACCGTAAAGACACGGCGAGAGTATAGGTAGGCATAGTTTCTATTACAGAGACGATGTTAGGACCGGGTATTCGTTTGTGATAAATTGGGCATCTCTTCTACTCATTCGGTATCGTACAGGCGTAATGCTACTTATTATGAGAATCCCCAGGAAAACACCAATTCAAACCATAATACAGATACTTTGCTATGATACTTCACTCTCCCATCCGGTTGTATGATACGTGGTAGTCGGATATCTGTTCTCATCTGCCGGTAGCCATACTCTTAAGAAAAGATAACATGATTCTGGCTGCTGGCTAGAGAAAGTCCGCACAACGAACAAAACTAAGCAGATTGAACTCTATTGGTATGGACTCACTCGGCTTCCGCGAAAATTGCTTCTGAGTACTCTTGCCCGTAAAGTGTTGATTCGACAACGACTCCCTCAGGGAGGTTATCCTGATAATTATCAATTCTACGACTGAATAATCCAAGCCTCACAACCATCCTTGACAATTCGTAGTCTGTAACCTCTTGTTTCGATTAATCATGAAGACTGTTCTGTACTGTTTTCCTTATGGGTATATTTCTACACCTCAGTTGAATCTCCACTTAGTCACTGATAGCGAACGGTGGCAGCATTTCGTCAAGACTTACTGATAGACACCATACATGTTCGAGCTTAGTCGTGGCTCCCCGACGAACAAAGCAACCAGCTATTATTTCAAACAGTGAAAACCTCTATCAGACAATAATTCCAGAAATTAAAATGTAAAATCTCTCTCGAAAATTACTCACTTACGATCAACCAGTTTATATGATTACCAGGTCTGTATGGATAACTGGATCTACAATTAATAATCACTATGATTTTTGTCGGACACAAGTCGCTCCCTGCGGATATAACTACAATAACATAGTAGGCATCTTATTCTGATTCGTAGTGCTGTACGAATCAAGTGAGCTAAATTAGTTAGGTGTCCTTCCGGTGAAAAATGTCCAATCGGGCAATGTTTAGCTATTTCAATCAACACAGGAATCTTCCTATACGGATCAGTGAAATTCCGTCGTCAAAGGTAATACAAACATCCCACGACATTGCCCAGATGCTAAGATCAATAAACATGTTGCGTGGGCACAGGTTTAATGTGGTTCAATGTGGTTCTGTAATTGGATAACATACATCCATCAACAGAACAAATAGAATATTCCAGAGAAGTCGTGTGAAAGTACATATACCTGCCACTCATTATAGAGGTTGATCTTTCGGTCCCCACGATATTTCTGATAAGGTACATTCTGGGTTTCATTTATTTGATAACTTCTACCTATTAGGAACATTTTCTATCGTGCGATGTGATAGCTATTCATGAATGTACAATTACAGTACATTCTGTTCTGCCCAGCGAAAAGGTACCAGGTAGCAGTTGAGTCTTTGGTAAGAACAACGACCGCCCGAGTATAGGGGCTGAGGCAGCATACTAGCCTACATAAGGTATATCTTAATACTTCATGAAGAGTACTGTAATTGACATTTTCTGCTGTTTTCAAGGAATTGGTTACCCCGTGTTAATCAATACACAAATTAGTACTAATAGATCTGACGGCGATTCGTTGTTTCCTACTTCGTTTACCGCCGAATGTACGACCTTCAAAATGTGATCATCAAAGTCGGCCCCTTCATGTGAGTCCGGATGGGCATGAAAGAGGGCCAAGGTCCCTCGACGAGCCCTCGACTTAGACGAGTCAGCATCCGGGAACTTCCGTCAGTCAGATTCGTGTCCAAACATCCGTAACCTAATGAAAATTAACTGTTCAGCATATTGTATCTCATACGCCCGTCCTGATCAACTCACGGATATATTACACCTAGGCTGATATCGTGTGCATCTCACAGGTAGCCTACATTGCCAGAATGACCAAGTTACCGTAACTGTCTTTTTAGCATATTGTAGCAGGTGAGGTAACCTCCACCTCCAGATGACTACTCATTGGCTTTTCATTCATGCTCTCGGTAAATTCCTAATATCAATGTCCTATTCCCCCTTTGGCAGTCACAAGATAACTGACGATTTTCGAAGGTCACATCAGCGTTTTAGCGTGTTGCGGAAGCGGATTCCAGTTTCTCGGGTTTCAATGGGTATTAGCTATAGTTCAATAGGGGGTGTGGTGGCTTCAGTTCCGCGATTTTCGCACTACGGTTGTACCACGAGTCTGTCGTGTCCCATCATTTTTGTCGTAGATTGTAGGCTGATTTCGTGTGCATCTCGCATTTAGCCTACACTGCCAAAATGACCAAATCACCGTAACTGCCTGTTTAGCATATTGTAAGAGGTGAGGTAACCTCCAACTCCAGAACTACTCGTCGGCTTGTTATATTCCTCTGAATAGAATAATCATTCATGCTCTCGGCAAATTCCTAACATCAATGCACCTACTCCCCTTTTGACATTCACATGATTACTGACGATTTTCGAAGGTCACATCAGCGTTGTAGCGTGTATCTGAGTCCAGTTTCTCGCTGGCTCCTTGAGAACCCCCAAATAGTTGTAAATTATTGCGAGAACCATTAGTCAACACTTCAATGGGTATTAGTTCAATAGGGCGCATGATGGCCTTCTTCAAACAGGTACTAGATAAGTTTATTCGATTACATTGGCCTTTATTAGCGGTTGTTTGCAGCATGTGCAATTAGATGCTGCTCTTGATCTTGAATTACATCTACTATCTATTCAAACACACTTTGTTGTTCTAACTGTGGGACTACTGTAGTACTTATGTCCTCCTCTTGTTATGATTTAAACGCAAATGAAAGAGGGTGAATGATAACAGATCCTGTTAGGCTAGGACGAACCAAAACAACTGCGACATTATTTAATCATCGTAATCCACGCACGAATCCTCCAATATGGTTTTACGGGAAATGTCGTAAGACCCACCAACGTGGCGGGTAATACAAATACGGTGGTACGTTGCCCGAAGATCGATAGATTGAATTTGTAGACACGGGTAACGTGTTTGAGTGATTGGATTACCTCCACCGATGAACAGAAGCTGTGAATTAAACAAGAAGAGGTTGAGTGATTAAGGTTCATGTACGATGCACGAAATTGACATTGTGAGCTCGGCGTTGATCAGCTCTTTTGGGGCGTTCTGGCGAATCTTCCTCTCACAACCCCATTGCGAGATTTTATGTCGAATTGTTCTGGTTGAACTCAATAATACCAACAAGACTGACCAACCATAAACCCAAATTAATAAAAAGACGGACGGGCAGACGGACGGACGGACAGACAGACAGACATATCCATAGATAGATAGATAGATAGATGTACTTCTGAGACATTTGGTATCGTACTATTGTTGCATGCCCCTAATTGTCATGTTATTATATCAATGTAACTAGTTGATTTAGAACATCGTTTTTTTGTGGATGACGATAGATCGCCAATCAACAAAGTGTACAATCCTTTTGCATCGTCATTTCGTATATATTTCTTCATGAAAGCTAATAACAACTAACTGTGTTTGTTAGTTTGAATTCAAATCCCTTCGATTACAGTATCAACACTTCCTCTTTCTTGTCAAAACAACCCGACTCTGATTTTGACATGTCATCATATTTCGACGTTAGCTAATGGAACACTGACGTAATCGAGCTTAAGAATTATATGAGCGAAATGCTCAATTGGATAGGTTCACGTTGATAGGTTCACGTGGAAAGTTTCAATTACTAGTGGATGACGTGGGAATGAAATTAAAAGTACGACTAACCCGCAACATATCCATACATTGTTTGAAAATATTATTTTCGAAAGGTCTCAAAAAGAGAGTTTGAATGTTCGCAAGATACCAAATGCGGTTACTGACAGTTTCACACAGTTTTTACTCTCGAGCTTTGTCACCCCAGTGATTACTGTAACCGACGAATGATGATGGTAACTTTTGAGTGTAACGTGTAGGTAATAAGCAAATCGTGAATTGTTTGAATTCATCGACACCTGATGTGGATAACGTGATGAAAGATCTAAGATGAACTGAACCAGAGGGTCTTAGTCACGCATATGTAAGTGCACTTGAGCATGACACCAATGTGCTACGGCGAACAAGACAAGCTTCATCAGATATTGTTTTTCGTAATGTTTTAAACTAATATACCGGTAATACATTGGGTTAGCTAATAAGTTGTTCGATAATCAGGCTACTTTATACACATTTCATAATTAGCCCGCTGGTATGAATCTTCGAATTCATTCCACACGTCCAGAAAAATGATGACAGTGCACGATTAATATATCTACTTGAGCAAGCCATTATATCATACTCATTTGAAATGTCACATAACAGTTAAATATTCAATGCTTGAAGCTAGATCCAACCAGTTAGCACAGTTAAGGTCTAAGTATATTCAATGGGAAATACATTTCTTAAACACTGAAGGACGCACTTCCATAGGGTATATCAGGAACACGATGTATTAAAACTGGAGGATATGTCCTTCAGGAAATGTGGATAATTGGCTGCTAGATCACACCATATACTTGTTTTATAATCTAACATGTTTTGTAGCCGTTTCGGTGAAGTGGCATTTCACATAACAGTTTATATACACTGCACTTTAAATACAACGGTTGGTGCATTTCCACAAATCTAGCTCATCTGGAAGAGAAACGATTATTTTCAACAGGATTATTCATGTGTGTGTGTGTTTGTGGGCTGTAAAACCTCGTTTTTTACTTTCGAATCCTAGTTAATTAAGCTGTTCTGATCTCCCTGTCGTGAATTCCGTTCCTGTGTGTCATCGAGTCGTTCTGTGAGATAGCATTGAAATTGGTTCGTCAAATCAGTTTGCAGTGGTTTTCGGGTTGAGCAAGTGAGACCGGGGCCTACCCGTGAGCATAGCATGCTCGTATTTTCTACACTTGCAATTCCATGTGGAAGACATAGGTCTATGTTTTAGGCACACTCCGTCGTCGTCAACAATGACAATCATTGGACTCAAAGTTGATGGAACATTAGGAAATGAATGTATCCACCTAATACTGACTAACCTCATTAGTAAAGATTATATGACCCGCTGTAGAGATGGAGCTGTAGGATAATAATCATACCTTCTTTGTCATAATCACGCCTACACATACTTATATATCAGGTATCAGTGACGTTTGGCAATACAAATCAAAAGTACCGGTTTATCTGGGTTCGATTCAGGCATTCATTGTCGAGCGTCTTTCTCCAGCGTGGCTTCACTTACAGGGACGACTTGGTGTTCGGGTTCTTCTGTGGTGCAGTGCAGTGGGCTTAGTGATTATTGCATGTTGTTACGGGTTATAGTCTCGTCGATCGGTTGTAAGCATGCTTATCTCAAAGTAGTTAGATCCTCGGGCTCAGTGATCTCCGTCAGGAGGGTACGTCAACTGGCGGTCCCGGAAGCAAGTTTGAATTAGATACAGGACACCCCTGTAGAAGTCGTAGAGAGAAGTGCATGTCCACGGATAACACGGCAAGAGTTCCTTGATGAGCCTTTAGTGGTTCACTGAACTCGTATCATTCAGATCGAATCAGATCATGCACACGATGGCAGACAGTAATATGAACGAGTTATGTAGTCATC
>JAUOBX010244526.1:0-11564 GCA_032360705.1 Eupentacta quinquesemita
ATATTTTTATGCGAACTATAGGGCCGCCATTATTGAAATTGTAAATTCCACTGCCACTGTCACAGATATCTCGACAAGAACAGTTTCGTGACCTCGCTCGTGGGCGTGCTCTATCACAATCTCGCGGGCGGAGCGCTGATTGCTGAGAACGAATCATCGTCAGACTGAAGTACACACGCGAGCAACTGATCGGAAATTCCGGCAGCCTACTATGGTTCTGAAGTTGACAGTGATCACATGTGTACTCATGTTCGTGAGCGTGTCCTATCACCACTGCGCTCTGATGAACCCGAGAGCGACTCGTGCCCACGTGAACACCTGATTAGAAAGTCCAGGAATCTACCATACTGCAGTTGTGAGGTTGCCACGAACTACGTGTGTAGTTTTTCGCTCGTGGGCTTCCCCTACCACCGATGCGCACTCCGAGGATCGAGAGCGACTCAGCATTAGACTGCGGTGTAGTCGCAAACAACTGAATTGATCATGTCAATTGTATATCAATTACTTGGAATCGAAACTTCCATTTTACTCATTACAAACGCTTTGAAGGTACTGAATCCAGTTGAAATAACGGTTATGACAAGGTCAGTTGACTTGGAAAAGTCAAGGCAGATTACTTGCCTTGACTTTCCCAAGTAAATCCCTCAAATATTTGTTCGAGTAAATGAGGATATAACTATGGTGATATCTTCAATGCTGCTCATCTAAAGTAACGATTTTCTGCTCACTGTTAGTACGAATATTATTCTCTCAGTCCCCATATTTTAAATCAGTCTCCTCTAAAAGTTAATACTGACTCTCTTATGCCGCGTTTTCATGCGCAGGAAGGCATTATCATAATCATCATCATCATTATCATAATCATCATCATCATCATCATTATCATTAAATAATTATTTTCTTTAGTAGTATTGGTAGTAGTATTATAATTAGTATCAGTATTAGTAATATTATTTTTCATTGATATCATAATTTTTAGTCATGATAGATTATATGAATTATTAGGCAAAGAAATCATGCATACAACAATCTCTGGATGATTTATTTCCTAAGATAACACATGAAAGTATAATATAGTTCCTAATGTTGTTTCATGAACAAAAACAATATAATCTGATGCAAGAATGTGATAAATATTAATGATAATATGTAATGAATGATAATTATATGCATTTCAACCTTTTTTGTATTACCCTTCTTATCTAACAAGGAGGCAATGGGTGCCGCTAAAAAAAACAAGTTCGAATCTCAATATAGAAAGAATATTTATCCAAGTCACAAACCATTATATTCTATCTCGAAGGGTCATGAAATTATAGAAATATACCCTATCCAAACATCTTTCTGTATTTACTTTGTCCTCGATGGTATGGCACAAAAGCTGGTAGGGTTTCGGAAGCCTATTGGTGCGACTTTCAGTTATTCGCGTAATCTCATTGCAAGCAGTATAGGACATTGGGCTGTAGAGGAAATGAAATAATTACTGAACACTGCAACTATGGAACGATAATATTTTTAGCACATAGGTTCCTAAGTAGGGGGCCAATGGACCAATAACAATCTGCCGGCGTTCACCGGATACAACTTGACGGCAGTAACACCAGTGCTCTAGAGACAATCAGACAAGTTCCTACCTTCAATGCAGAATGCACTGCTTCCAGCAAGAACACGCATTGTCAGGATTAGTGATTGGGGTCACATCCCACGAATTATCTGTTGTTTGAGACTTTGAGCTGGTTGAGCTATTGTAATGGGAGCGTCACTCGATATATCTACGTATCTATTCAGCTGTGAACTTTTGCTTCTTTTGGCGGCCAAACGTTCGTTCTTTGGCCGATTTTCTCCTGCAAAGAACAATATATTTCCTCAAAACTTCTACAATGTTCCTTGGGTAATGCTACCTAAAAGCTGTTCGCATATTTCGGATTGAGGCTCAAATATCGTCACGAGCGGCAATATGATGGGAAACTGCAAGAAGAAGAACGGATTTCATTCATATTGCGTTATCATATTCCTAGGGTCGTGCTCATTAAAACTTGTTCACATATTTGTGATAAGTATGTTTCGTCATTATCGATAAATAGTCGAAAAACTTAGGTTATTGGATTCTCGTGAAATTGTGTTTTGAAATCCTTTGAGCTATGCTTCTTCAGGAAAATTGGGATTTCTGTTGGTTTCAATTTACTAAATGCTGAATAAATCCAATCAATTACACCAATGAGCCTTCTGAAGAAATCCTGTTTGACATTTTCCTTTTCCTCAACCCTTTTCAGCACGCTGTTCAACCAATACATGAACAACGTCAATTGGTCCTAATAACAGCACATATGTCAATTAAACACCATATATCATTGGAAAGGTTAGAATATAAGGATTTCAAAAATATGGGTTTCGGACGGATCTATTCTGATTAGTCCTAATTGACTATGCCAATAGTCTCACCTTTTGCGCTTATTTGCCACACTGTGATATACTCATACGCTGGGTAGCTAACCCTAACCTGTTCTCTAAATTCTCACCTTGATTTTGGGCAAATATTTCCTGGTCAATAAGTCGCCATTTTGTTGAGTGATGACGCGTTGCTGGAACTTATGAATGCACCCAATATGACAAAACAGGGGAATACCGGATAATGGGTGGCGCTATTGCAATATGGCTTGAATCTAGCGTTGAGTACTTTTTTATGCTGCAATTGCCTGAAATGGAACTAAAATATCATTTCGTTTGGGAACTGTAATCCGAATTTGTGAGTCTGTTTTGTGACCAAATCGATAGCTTTTTTTGCTGAAAATGTTGGGAATTCTCACAATTTCAGATATTTCCTTCTAAACCTCGTCCCTGCTGCTTTGATATGGGATTTGACCTACTACAGTAGTTGAAAAACGTACAGGGTGATTAGTTTCCCTGTAATAATCTGTACCAGAATGTTCTTGAACATATCCCTCCTTCTCGCATTTCTGACTAATTTTCGAATGTAAACAACATTTCCCATCAAACATTTCCTGTACTTTGATCCGTATAACCCCCACATTAAATGTCATGCAGATGGAAGATCTATATACCTCTCCACTACAATTTGAACGTTAAATGAAGTATGTAGGACACTCACAACTGACTTAAAATTTCGTTCGAAAAGCCAAGTTTTCTCAGGTCATCAACTGCTGACCTTGAATGCGGGAGAGAGTTCTTTGTTGACTCGTAGTTCCCGAAGGTTTGTTTCGGGTCAATGTCTCGGTCGGACCCAGCAAAGATCATCAGCCTTCCACACAGATCCGTGGTCTTCCCAAGCTAGGTCTCCAGTCTTGCCCAGTGGTACTCACTGGCTTTAGTGAAGTGAAGTCAATGTTCAGGAACCGTGGCACGTACGTCTGGGATGTAGGCATGGGTAAGTAGATTCAGTAGATTGTGCAGCTTGTCACCTTCAGTGGCAAATTGATCGCCATGACTCGGGATCGCAGCATCCATTTTGTTGATTGCGTCATGATGCCGCTCGATTGCACATGATTCAAGGTCATTGCCAACTTCCGCTCCGAACTGACTTTTGACAGGCGCCCCAGTTCTGGTGCAGCCATGGAGAACCTCTATGGCGCTGTTGGATATGGCAAAGAGTCCAGCACCTACATCTGCCTGTTCAAATGTTCGTATGCGCCAAAATATACACAAGGGAGATCGTTCTTGATGACGGATATGTTGCTAGCTTCTAGTTCCTTCCAGATATGGGGTGGTCGGTTCTCAGGTCATACATGTCTGCAATGTATCGGCGCCAGAGTCGCTTGTACTTGATTCGAACCATAGCAAAACACATCTTGCTCAGTACTTCTCCAGCTTTGGAATGGAGCAAGCTAGAGGTCAGCATCCGAACATTGTATTCTCCGATCTTTCAGTCTCCAATCCCTTGAATGTCGTCAATGCTTCCGCAGTAGTCAGGGCTCCTCACGAGCAGGCAGCTTCCGCTACCTCTGTTGCTTCCAAGCAGGCGTCTCCCAGATGTAAGTTACCGGGATGTTAAAATATTGAGGAACACCATTTTTTAAGCGGCCATTTTGGAAATCCAAAATAGCCGCCTCGTAGTTACATTCAGCTTAATTTACCTACCACTAGATGTCTCGTCCTTAGAGATGTTTGTGCGGCCAGTAAAATCACCAGACACAAAGGCGGCTATTTCTAAAATACAAAATAGCCCTTATATATGCATCTGACAAATTGTAAACATTCGTTTTCCGATTGCTTATACTATACAGTTCCCCAATATGTGTATATTTGCAAAGATGTCAACAAAGTCAACATTTTTACCATAGTGAACCTGACTAGTTGGTGGGTATGAGTTGAAAAAACATCGACATTCGCGGCAGAAAACATTAACGTATATGGAATGACCTAAGCTGATTTTGTTTAAACAAATCAAACACATACTTGAGGAGGGGAACACTCCAGTATATAGTGGATATGGGAGTGGTCGAAATAATCCTGGAAATCCACGGTATCCCCCCCAAATACAACTAAGGATGACTATTACAAGGATGTTAACTGAGATATGCTGTTCCTGAGTCATTATGGGATGTATAACTATTCCCATCCTATCATACTGAATATAATTGATTCATTGTTCTCATCCACTTGTGCAAGTCGACTGTTCATTGTGCATATGTTTTCGATGATATACACAAGCTGATGAACCCACTAGACGCAAAGTTCCCGGATTAAAACACACGACGGAAGTTTTGACGCAACGCGTCCAATTCTTTCATAAGGATTTCGGTAGTAATGATCCGAGACGTCCAGTTAGATGTGGTGAAGCCACCATGTTCACGTTTTGACGCATGAAATAATTTCGGATACATTCGAAGGTTAGGGAACTGGGAACAATATTTGGGAGGGCTTCATTCTGGGCGAAATCAATTGTTGCATCGTAATGATAATGATTATAATATCTCGAGGTGCCATGATCCGTCAGCTTGTTAGCTTCGAAACAGTGGGTTGCATATATTAAGTAAAAGGGTATGCGGGCTCTCAGCAGGGCTGTGAAGAGGGTCTGTGTGTGAATTAATGGGATAGCCTGATAGTGGTCCGCAACCGCAGTCTCAAACCAAACATGCTCAGAGGCGTTTCTGGTCCCCAGGAGAACAGTCGACAGTGGATCAGCCGGACTTTTTGAATGTTCCAAAGTTACGGAGCGGTAAAATTAGGATTCTGCCACCATATTCACGATTTGAGTCGTCGTAACACGCAGCGCAGTTAGTGTACACGCACGTTGTGCTTAGGAAAACACCTACAGAGTTAGGCCTATCCTAGCTATAGGCTAGCCTACTCGCGAGTTAGACGCATAGCTCATTACGCAGATAGGCTACATAGCTAGGCTACGATCATCGACAAAAATGATGGGACACTACAGACGCGTGGCACAACCGTAGTGCGAATTCGCGGAACCAAAACCCCACAGACCTTCAATATCGCGCCCAACAAACGCCTTGTCAAATACCAACATTGAATGGGGGAGCGAGGGTGTCCCACGTATTTTTGGCAAAGAGTGTAGGTAGGTATACCTCAGTCCTAAGTAACCTAGTGGTACCAACAAGCGTTGTCATGACATTGTGGTGACTGGTGCATATAATCCAAGGATATCATGTAAGAGAGTTCGTGGCGAAATGTTCCGAATCCTGAAGGAGTCATGGAATTTGATATGCCAAAGAGACAGTTTCGTTTTATGTCCAAATTTCACTGGTAGTCGTGGCTTTTTAGCGTACGTAAGTAGCAGTGGTACATAGAATAAGTCATTATTTTAATTCAACAAGTTTATTCATGGACAAATCATGGAACTTGGAAACCCTGTCACTAGGTGAGAGGATGCAAATCTCCATGGGTAATGTATCTTCTCACCACCAAATATCTTCTCCAATAGTATTTCCTCTTACCATGCACGCTTTCAGCAGAATATTGAAGTATCATTCCATGACTGATTCCAGGCCATTGACTGCGTGACAGTAAGACATGACCTCAGTCGAGAATTTATACGACCCGACGCAATTACCTGCGGTTAATAATTGACCAAATGACACCCCGGATCGGTCGAATGAAACCCTCACCGTTCTAGGTAGGTAATCATCTAATGCGCAGTGATACATTGGAATCACCCGTATCAATCCTAGCAACATGGCTTCCAACACCATTATATAAGCAGACAATCCAAAAACTACGAACATTGACAATATAGATACAATCTCTTCCGTATTCGTTTTTGGTGTAGGAGGGGGTCGTTTTGGGGGAGATAGGAAATTGTGGAAAAATTTATATCTTGGCAAATTTCAGCTTGTTAACACGATAACTCAACCCCTCTTGGATAAATCCATCTCATACTTGGTATGCGTTCCCCCATGATGATTTCATGGTCCCTATTGTTTTGGGGTAAGGTCAAAGTTCATCTGAGGTCAGCATAAGTCCAGAATGCTCGCTTTGACTAGGCTGGGATTTGGTATGCAGCTTTGTTATGAGCAGTATACACAAACCCTTTTGTTTTGATGTGGACCGGGGGTCATTTTGAGAATATAGAAGGAAATATTGTTAAAAAGTCGATATATTGGCCAATTTCATCTTGTTAACACGATAACTCCACCCCACTTGGATTGGTTCAGCTCATACTTGGTATGTGGGTTCCCCATGATAAGTACATGATCCCTATTGTGTTGAGGTCAGGTCAAAGGTCATCTGAGGTCACTAGAGGTCTCAACTTTGACAAACTTGTTAACCGCTTTAGTCCAGAATGTTTGTTCCGATCAGACTGATATTTGATATGCAGCTTTGTTATCGGGAGTTCACGAACCCCATCGTTTTTGGCGTGGACCGAGGTAATTTTCTTGGGGAAGAACACGGTAACTCAACCCCACTCAGATGGAATGAACTCATACTTGGCACGAGTGATCCCCTTGATAAGGACATGATCCCTGTTGTTATGGGTCAGGTACGAGGTCATCTGGGGTCAACATAGGTCAAAGTCTGAACATCTTGTTGATAGCATAAGTGCCATTGCTTGTGCTCTAGCAAGCAATCACAAGAAGACTATCGTGCTGTGGGTTTCTCATTGAATGAAATACATGGTCCCTATTGTTGAGGCCATCATATTTCATTGCAGTCAAGGAATCACTAAGCTTCTTGGTTCAATAACAAATCATTCTCTCATAAATAATTTGGGTAATCAAATAACAAACACATGGCCCGAAATGTTTGGTATATTTATTTTGGAGGTAAAATGATCACACCCTACGAAATACAATCGTTCCAAGAGCAATCGTCTTACAGTATCGGTACAATTTGTGTAGTGTCACTACCGTATTGAATATCGATGGTTGTGATGGGGATCACGTAAACGATGATTAGTTTGAAACGAATATCCAGCCTCAGGAATCGGTTTGGTATAGGCTTTACTCATATGACTTCATCAGTCATCATCCCTCAGAGGTTTCATTATGTCATCGAGGTATATCACTCTTATTTGCGATTCATAAGTCAAAAGTGCTAAGTGAAAAATCATTCTTTTTTTCACTATACAAACGTCCGGATGCTCAAAATTTACAGTGTGTCCGTTGATATACTGCAAATATGATCAAAGGCACTCAAGGCCCATTATATACACTGATGCGACCCACCATGACCATAGTGTCAAGATGTTAATGAGAGTTATGGGTGCAGGTGCCGGATTGATTAAATGGTCAGGATGAGGCTCGAAAAAGGAACCATGGTATGATACAGTAATTCCTTAGGATCCGTGTGGTCCCGATTTATTGTACGTACGTTTGGATAATATAATATATCGTTCTATTACTGCGACGTATACCATCAGCGTGAAACTGTGAACAATTTGAATATAGATATGAGATGATCGCTGGAAAAGTATTACATTAGTTATCAAAATCAAAAGGTGATTCATTTGTTCATACTTCAGATATCGATGAATGTTTTTCATCGACTCCTCCATGCGACTCAGTATCGTCCCAGTGCCATAATAGTGTTGGAAGTTATCAATGCAGTTGCCGGACAGGATACAGTGGACAAACTACGACTGGGACAGTGACAAGATGTAATGGTTAGTGACTTTGGTGAATTATAGTTTATTAACCGACCCCACGTATTTTTATATTTAATTGTGTATTTAACGAATAAATAGCTGTCTTCAAATATAGATCGATTACTGCAAGAACATGAATATTAGTACCAATGTTCATCATTACCCACAGTGAATACTTTCCCATAACTTGTCAGATGTGTCGGAGGTATTGCATTATCACATGATTTGAGTCGGAGAAAACGCCTCAGTTCATAGCCTGATACCTTGTGGCGCTGCCCCAGTGTGTAGTATCATGTGTAGTGAATAGACGTGGGCGCATTTGGGAATTTCTAGAATACATTAAGTTGAAACCGGTACTAAATCATGAGTGGGCCATATGACGACCAATGAACATTGATGGACTAAGCTCGTACCTAACCATGAGTACATGGTCATCAGTTCTCGTGGGTAATATTGAGGGTACATTTCTGAAATCACTGGTTCGGTAATAAGGTTCGGTACTTACCTCGTAAAATCATTGTCTTAGCTTGTTGATGAAATTGCAGGATAGGTTCTACCATTGTTCCAGAGAAAGTGTAATCGAAGTCATCGGATGCCAATCAATGTGCTACTCTGCGAATATTCCAAGCTATAATTGTTTATGTACAGCACCACGCGCAATGACAGTCTGTCACCCGTCGCAACGACTCAACGAAGAGAAAGTTAATTTAGATCCTTTCAAATTGATACGAGGTTTACCTTCCTCTAGGTGTGTAGCCTCTCATACACCTCACTACTGACCTCTTATTTTTGTAGTTTGGCGAACAATAAGACTTTTGAAGGGAAGCGAAATTACAGTTTGGCCATTGTTCACTCGTGAACACAGTAACGTAACCAAATCTGGATAGATGATATTTACAACCGGTACATGACATGGTTCCTACATAACATTGTCTGGTGTCAGGATGAATGTCACTAGGTACTGCAGTCAGTAATTATTGTAAGCACGATAACTCAAGAGTGCTTAGTTCAATCAAACAGACAATTAGTATGTAGTTGGACAGTATAGGATGAACGAGTGAAGGTGAGTTGAGGATAATCGTGGACATTTATGAAAAAAACATCTCTCCAACAATATTATCTTGTAAACCTGTGACTCAACACACTAAAATAGATGAAGCTCGAAAATCAAAGAGCCTCATGAACACAATACTCCTAAATACATTGTTCGATTGAGATGATATTCGTGTGGATTTTTCATGATCGATATGTTTCCAGCCAATTTTGGTTTGTAAATAATGATAACTTGTTCAGATCTAGATGGATAAGGATCATATTAAGTATGTACGTTCCTTGTGATCAGTACATCAATCCTATTGTTCCTCGAATTGGGTCAAAGGATATTTCATGGTAACAACACATCTTTGTCTGAATCGAGTCAACAATTAGTGTTAGTTTTTCATCGAGAGAGGACTAGTGTCTAACGAAGAGCCGCTAAGACCTTACTCCATAACAATTATGTTGTCACGTAAGTCTACCTGCAGTCTTTTTTGCCGAGACATATCAGAATTTGGAATAAGTTGCCACAGGGAACAATCAGTGCTTCTTGTCATGTCCAATTCAATAACAAGTTGTAATTTGCCACTCTCCAAGGCCTCTTCGTCAAACTTCCAAGTGGATTACTCAAGAGGATAACCACCAAGTACAAAGTACGTCGTGATAATTATTTGAATATTACCCTCAACAGGGCTATACGCCATAAGCACGCAGTAGTCACATGTTATATCCGAGTATAATATTTATACATGATTGCAGTAGATGCAATTGTAGCTCGGCTAGGTTTTTGGTGAGTATGCAACAGCAACGAATGTAGCCAACGGAGGGAGCATGTCGTCAGTCACTTTAGTGGCATCTGGAAGCTACTGCAAAGCATTGACGACTTTGTTGTCTGCTTTCGGGTGGACTTGCAGCCAAATTGCTCTGACTATGCGAGTGAACCTCCAGTGTTGTCTGCCCCGAAAATGCGTGAGAGGCTGGCTCTTCCTGAAATTTGAGTTGTCTATACAGGCTATACTGGCTGCACTCCGGAGGCCATCGACATAGATGTTTTCCTCACAGCAGGTCATAGTTGGCCGTGACCAACACCAGGACATCTATGTCTGGGGAGAAAATCAATTACTCAGGTGTACATCAAGTGGGTTGCGCAGTAATCTTAGCACTGCCTGTGGATCGTCAGTGTGCCCGCCGCTTCATGATTGTTGTCCTCAGCGAGCAGCTCGATGTGGCTTCTGGTTTGTCCCGAGGCCAGTTGATGCTGGTGTCATCTCTGATCTGATATTGGACAGGATCCTTCCATTGTATCTAGCAATTTATTGTGGTACTCTCCAGGAATAGGTATCAAAAACCAGATTGATTACATCATAGTCTCTTGTCAGAGACATCATTCGGCATTGAATCATTCACTTTGGAGTTTGGCCATTGACTGTCATTGTCGTGGCCGTTTTTATCCCGCTTTTATACGACCACCATACTGTCACCAGTGGGATCCTGCAATATTCATCCACCCTCAGTGTATGTGAAGTCCATGGTTTCAGAATCAGGTGCATCGCACTGCAGAGCTCTCGCGTCTTGCAACTGCTGCTGATCGTTTTCGGGTGGTTCTGCTGTTCCCAACTTCTCGAGGAAGGGGATCAACCTCGAGTTCACAGTGCAGATCAGCAATGCTCCGTTTGGCGCGTACATTGCCCTGGGTGTGAACCCTTTTCAGCACGCTTGACCAACCGAATACATGAACAACATCAATTAGTCCTAATAACCTAATTAGGAAGCACATATGTCCATTGCACACAATATATCATTGAAGAGGTTGGAATATAGGGATCTCGAAAATTTGAGTTTAATGACTGATTAGTTCTAATAAATTATGCAAATATGCAAATTCCCTACCCCAATGTTGTGTGTGTGCATCTGCTCCCCTCCCCTTGTTTGCTCATTTGTTTTCATTTCATGTGGTTCAGTATGGAATCATCTTCAAAACGAGCCAAGAACCACTATTCTTGGAGCTCATTTAGCCTATTGTGATGATTCTAATAACATTTGGTAACATGCACTAACATACGGTACTGTACGAGTTAAGGTCCGGCCCGTCCACACTGCACGCGATTTTATTGCGACGCGATGAATAGAGGCGCGACACTTATTCTATCGCGCGGTCATTCGTGTCCACACTGCACGCGACATTTTCTATTGATCGCAACGCGATATTCAACCAACGCCAATGTTTCTGTCCTACCCTGCCAGCCATGTGA
Organism: Eupentacta quinquesemita; assembly: GCA_032360705.1. Taxonomy (NCBI): domain Eukaryota; kingdom Metazoa; phylum Echinodermata; class Holothuroidea; order Dendrochirotida; family Sclerodactylidae; genus Eupentacta; species Eupentacta quinquesemita. The sequence continues at coordinate 11,347 of JAUOBX010244526.1, forward strand.
CTTGATACAGCGCGACAATAAGCCAGTTCACGGTTGCATTTCACGCGTATGCTGATGATCCGTGTCGAAGGTCAAAGGGGGACGCGCGGAGACTGGGTGGCCGGGCGGGCGACTCGAACAGTGTACAAAGCAATGGATATGTCGTCCGTCCGGAGGTAGGGCAATCTTTCGAAACTCCCCCAGAGAAAACTATAGCTCATTTCACCGCAAAACTTCAC
>JAUOBX010244637.1:0-11563 GCA_032360705.1 Eupentacta quinquesemita
GGCAAAATTTAGCCCCCCCCCCCCCCCCCCCCCCAACCAAATCACCCTGGCGACGCCCCTGGTTACAGGCCTCTGAAGTTTGTGCCATGGTGATTGCGCAAAACGAAAGGCATCCCTTCATCGTTGTCACAGTTGTACAACTTTGCAAATATTTTGTATTTCCTTTTGAAATGTACTGATAGTTTGACTTCGAAAACTAACAGCCAGCAGGTGGGTTGCCAGGAGGAAACTTCCATGAGGAGAACAAAGGAGAACTTTATGATATGCTGCGATATGTACCATGAAATAACAAATGAAATACATCGAAAATTGTCTGAGTTGTACAACTCCAATTTCAAAATTAATTATGGGCAATCCTCATGATGGTCAAACTTTGAAGATCAATAACTCTGCAATGGAAGATAGTGTGGACCACCATTTCAAGTTGTTATCCCTCTATAATATCAACTTCGTATATTATTATATGGCTTGTTTTACTTGTAAAGCGCCTAGTGACTCTGTTGATGTTAGGCTCTATATAAAAATGTTTATAATTATTATGTTTATGACCATCCTTGTCGGACCCGTTAAACCATCTAATCGTCCTTGATGCTATCTACCGCTGTCGAATATGATCTTATACGTAGCCCTTCTATTCGAGACATAATTCACAGCGATTTGGTAACAATTTATTTGCTCTACATTCGATAATTTGCTAATTTGCTGTTATGAATTAGTTATCATTAGGCTTATGCAGTGATGATTCAGTGATGCAAATAACACGTATAATATGTTCCGATCAATACCCTGATGGTGCCTCATTCCATATCATATATGAGTGCTGCATTCTCTCTTGTTCTTCTTTCTTGAATATCAAAACTTCTACTCGGTTACTATTCCTGCTACCATAACATCCTCTTCCATTGCTCTCGTGTACCAATTGTAGCTCGATTCGAATGCTGCAAAATTTAGGTTTTCATATTGCATATCAATCAGTCCAGTGAACATACTTACGGGATTAGAGTTAGCTAAAACGACACATAAATAAGCACATATAGCAATATATGCACTTTTCCTCGATTCCACGTACGGTAAGTCCAGTTGAACATATCAGGTTTTTCATATCTGACTCTACTACCTGGATGAATTAAGGTTTACATTCGTATATGCATTTCTCCGTGCATAACTACCCATGTAGAGTTGGCAGTCGTGTGAAGAAATTAGGTTGGGTCGCCTTCATTGATTTCTACTATTCGGAACGAATCCATAGGCAGTCAAATGAGGTACCCAACCCTTAAGATGTTTATATAGCGGATTGAATAGTCGTTCTAGTATTACCTTTGAAGATTCCCTCAAGAGTGGATAAACATTCCCAGCTTTCTTGTCTTTGATTATGTAGAGTCAATCTGGTAGCGGTGGCCCTTCATCCACACGGATTTGAATCAATATACTTCAGCCAACACATGGGGTGAATTTATCTTATATAGTGGTAAATTGAATACGGTGGAGAAGCTGACATGTAATTTCATATATTCGAAAATCATACATCGACTACAATATCAAATTACGCTCAGAAAATCATAAAATGAAAGTAAGTATTCCCTCTACAGTTTGACAATAATTTGAACTGTGCCTTCATTCAACAAATCGCATCACTGTACCTGTCGGGTGGATACATGCGGGTTTTGGTCATAAAACTATCAGTCAATTCGATCCGTCATCGGTCAATCTGTAAAGTCATATTTTGACTGTTTTTATTTCCTTGACGAAGTCAAATGAATCTATGCAGTCATGACAGTGTGTGTGTGTGTATGTGTGTGTGTGACGCCCGGCATGTTAACCCGATAACTCAACCGCACTTGAATGGATTAAGCTTATACTTGGTATGTGTGTTACCCATGAAAAGTACATGATTCCTGTTGTTTTGGGGTCAGATCAGAAGTCATCCAAGGTCAACAGAGGTTGAAGTCTGAAAATCTTGTTCATAGTCCAAAATGGTCATTGTGAGTGAGCAATTAATTATAAGAACCCCATGGTGTTGTTGTCTATGGGTTCCCCGTGAGAAGTACTCGATCTCCATTGTTGAGGCCATCAGAGGATTCAAGGAATGACTAAACCTTTTGGCTTTCTGGTTTAGGTTAGAATCAAATCGAAGTAATGACAGAAGGTACCACATGGTGTGCCCAATGTGTTCCAAACTATTCGCATATTCAGGTAAATATGTTAGAGCAACAAATGTGTGTATGTTTTGCTTGTTGTTCGTTAGAAACCAATAGACGTATTGAAACATTAATTGTAGATGAATGAACACGTTATCTTTGTATAAACTGTGTCCTCACGTTTCGAAGTTCGAAGTATAAGAGTAAGTGCACCAACTAGGTACATAAACGTCATTTGAACAACAATATCTAACCTATTTTGGCTAGGAAATTATCAAGCCCATAATAAAGAGTAACTATAATGAATTCTTGTCAGTTGCAAACAAATTGGTGATTTAATGGTATTAACAACAGTACAATTCAAACATAGTATAACAATGAAGTACATACTGCAACCAACGATGTAAAAGTGCATATCACAGAAGCTTGTCGTCACCTTCATTCCTACAAATACTAACAAATCCTATTTGAGGGGTTTTTACTTGCCCTCCCTCAATTTCTCTCCGTGTTGCCATGACGAGTCTTTATTCAGTATTAGTGCCTGTACCTTGTTAAGCCTCCACACCTAATTTGCCAAAGCAGGAAACCCCGGGCGGATAAATAATTGAAAACACTTTTCACGGCAATTCACTTACATACTTGCTTCACACTTAATTTGTTCTAAGGACGACCAATGCTAACTGAGGAATTGGCTGAGAGCAACAGAAGATAACAAATGAGAGAAACGAAACCTCAAGTTTTATTAATGACTCATTTATCGGAGTGCATCCGATGTTTTTCAGATCTATCTAATAATTTGAGTTGTTTTGGGTAGCTAAGGTTTATGTTTGAGATAGAAAATGCGCGGGCGTTCTATCCAAATCGTGTACACTTGAACGGCTGACAATAAGTTAACAAATCAATAAGTTAATTTCAACGCCTTCGTGTAGGTATACCAAAATGTTAACTCCTTATTATACAGTTGAAGAAATGTGAGGTGAAGTTGCTCATCTGGTATATTTCGTCGTTGGAATATGCTCTTGAAAGACAAAAGTCCATTCACTGAGCTCATGTCCCCTTGGCATTAGAAACACAATTAACGAAGACGATGTATGTTACTAGGCCTGAGGCGTGGACCTAAAAGAGGTCGACCATGACTCCCAGTGTGACCTGCTGTGTATTTTGTAAGGGGGGAAACGGTTTAGTTCGTCAATGTAGACAACCAGCACTCATTTGAAGTATAATTTACCATGGAATTGATCGATGGTTTTCCTTTTTGTTTCTCTGGAAACTCATGAACAGAAATATATTCACTCTAATTATATGTAAGTATCCCGTCCCGTCTAGAACGTTTCAAAAATTATTTTTAAATATTCATTTCAAACATTATATCAAAACTTCAGAGAATACCTGATGTGTTTATGAAAAGTAAAGCAGTTGGGGAATGAATATCCATGTTTCATGAATGTAATTACAACATATGTCGCATCTCTATATGCTAGGACCTCCATCTATATAACAACTATTAGCAACTGCTCCGTGCAACCGTCCAATACAAACTTCACGTATTTGTTGAGTTTTCTCTTGATGCTGCAAACAAATCGGTGGTAGTAGAAATATTCATGTAACAATTAAATACTCACAACAAGCAGTGGCCCTAAATACTGTCCATCACAGAATGTCGACCTAAACGTCGTCCAAAAGAGTTCCCCGCTTTCGTATTTGCACAGTTTTTCCACAAACAGTCGTCATAAGTCTTCATCCGGTATTTTCTATTTTATAAAATCACTTATTAGGCTTCCCCGCTTTGCCATCAAGAGTTACTCAGCATAGAGTGTCCGTCACTTGTTAAATCACACCATTTGCTACAGTATGCCACCTCGGTCGCCAAATTGATTGAGGAGACGCTATATATACCAAATGCGCACATATGCCGTGAGTGACTAGATCATATACATCCTGGCCATATGCCGCACCCGGGGCTACCCATGAATAATACGTTCATCCATATACTCATCACAGTAGTTCTAGCATTGTCCATCAATATTAAAAGGTTTATCGATGCCACTGGTCATTCTCGTCAATCAATGATCAAGCTTGACAATGACTAACCGAACGAAGATGTACACTGCAAAAAATGGCATATCCATGAAAAATTGACTGGCTATTGAGTTATGCTGTCGATATTAGAATAAAGCAATTTCCAATTGGTGGCTGAATTATACAATTTACTATAACCCTGCAAATGAAATTAAATAACACCTGCAGTTCTTTAACATCCTATTTGGCTATTTGAACATTGGCTGTTACAAATTGAGTGTAACCAATAGGTTCAATTGAGGTTTAGTTACTTCTCAAACGTCCAGCTCAAAAGACGAGGTAAAACATCACAATGTATTGCAACCGACCGACCTTCTTCAGATTATACGTTTCATTTGCGATATCATATTAGTTTATGTTCCTCCTGACAATCCAGGATTATAGGCTGCAGAATCTCGAGTCTTGGGTCATGAATCCGATTTTGAAGACTAAAAGCCTATTTGCACTGTCCCATGTGCATAGTTCAACGAAGTTGTCACCGCAGGCAGATTGATTGCTGAGTCGGTCGTAATCGTAGCAAAATGAACACTTCATAGGGTCTAAGCAGGAATATATAACACCGACTAGCTGTTGATAATGCTTACGCGTGGAAAATACTTAAAACACTTATTAGGGACATTCGTTACATGACTGTGCGCCTATTTGTTGTTTGTTGTAATGACCAAGCTTGCGATAACTCAGCATCATTCATCATCCCTGAATAACATGATATAAGCTGACCGATCCGGGTCCGTGCGAACTAACTCACAGGCTACCTCAATCATCGACAAATTCACACGTGAAACGGACGCTCTTTTGTGTTAACAACGACATTCGTTACCTGACTGTATGTTTATTTGTTGTTCGTTGTAATTACCTCAGCACAGCATCATTCCTGAATAACATGCCAAACTGCATGACCAAATCAGTCTCTTGCGAACTAACATATATACTATAACACTCGTCGACAAATTTGAACGTAAAACAGACATTCGTCTGTATTTGCCACGATATTTGTTACCTAAACGTTTATTTATTTGTTGTTTGTTGTCCTATTGGAATGACATGCCAAGCTGATCGAGCCAGTTCCGTGCAAACTAACTCATAAACTATATAAAAAAAGGTTTATATATATCAATCATCGACAAATGTAAATGTCCTTGTATTCGCCGATATGCGTATATGTGTCGAATATGTGTTAAATATACTAACACTATATGTTGTTGCAGTCTGTCCGGAAGAGTGGAGTTCGTGATATCAAACACGTAGCTTCCATCTATCAGCAACCGTGAGAATCTGATCCCTAAAATATTCAACGACCCTGTGGAGTCTCTATAACATACATTACAATTCACATTCGATGAACGATCCTCTTTCCGGTACTCGACTCAAAAGTTACAAGACGAGGTGTCCGACGAAAAGTGCGCGCGTGATGCCCAACCCTGATTTTGTTTTCTCTTTCCCGAGCAGGTAAGATTGTAAATTCAATATGAGCAGAAGCGACACAGTTGACGAAACTCATATAGCACTCCCCCATATTTATTCAGAGCCTTGTATGTTTGACTGAAATTCATGGTTTCCCTCTGAATATTTCATTTGGGGTTTACATTTTACACTACTATATTAGCCCTTCGCCAGCATCAGGTGAAAATGCTTCGCGGTAAAACGCGATCTCGCTATATTGATGTCCTTTCCGAGATAATATGTCCATGCGAAGCTTAGTGGCCTATTTGTGCCAAATAATATAATCGTGAGAACCTCTACACAAATGCCTAAATTTCGTCATCATGTGTCCAGATCCTCACTTCCTCAACATTGAGGCAAGGTTCATAGATTCGAGTACAGTTCGACAATGCTAGCGCATTGTCTGTAATTGACTGAGAAATACGCATGATAATGTATAGTTACTGGTGTAATTCCCTTGACTCTGCTTCGTACAAGTCCAATTATTTTATTGAGATGTACCGCATCTGCAATCGTACGGATGAATTCTATAGCTCATGCCACTCTCCTGCTCATATTTTTTCCCTAATATCGTCAAGTTACGCGTGTTAATAACGTCACTGTTATTCCATCATGCATCACTATGGGAGTGTAATGAAGCAGTGATTCGGAACTATTTCTACTTGAATGGGTTTCGTCCCAATTACTCAACGTGGGTACCGGCATATCACGAGGCCAGTCGATATGGTGTTCTAACTTTGCAACGATCGATCAGCCTTGATTTCGTCACAGAAACTAATAGTTGATCCGACCTCCAAATTAAGTGGATAATGCGTGGGTTGGTCTAGTAATGAGCAGATGAAGTAATTATGTCTCCATACCCTCCCGTGCTCCTGCGTACAGGGAAGTATGTAACTATTAAAACAACTTCACAATTGGTGACCGAGGCAGCGAAATTGGGTCGGGGTGGATAGAAAAGGTTCTGGCTCTCCATTATTTTCTCAATATTACTGCGACGCGATAGTCTAATTGTGTTCATCTGCTGTTCCGAATAAAGAACGAAGGACCGGTATATCATTCATTCTTAATTCCGTCGAGTATATAACAAAACAATAATAGGCACGGAGGTAAATTTTTCGTTTACTTACTCCCGTCTTTTTATATTTATATTCACTTTGTAGATTTGAGAAATCTGTTTACTAACTTGATTAATGTTCCAGTCTACACCTAGGAAGAGAAGGTGTCTTAGAAAGTACCTCTTGATTTGATCTGTATTGTATATTTCCATATCACATTGTTTACTGCGCCTCTTTCTAGAGCATATAAAACTATGAGACTGTGCTTGTATATGATTATCTGCGTACTCGCGTAGTACTAAAGATAGTGGGAACTACTCATCGTTTACTGCTAGTTATATTGACATTATTATGGCTTTTTGGCAGAGACCCCAGGCTCATCGAGATTGATGTTATGACCATCGGAATTGCATGTTAAGGTGATATCTTTGTCATGATGACCACTACTTGACATGCCTCGAATTACGACAAACTATTAAAGTACCGCTAGTGACTGCTCATTAACCAATTACTCGTGGTTGAACAAGCGGTGAGTATAGAGCGGGTTGTATTCGTGGCCAATCTGTACACAAGTACTGAGCCTGCGTGACGTTTTTTTTTATCATAGACCAAATTACTCTGCTTTCCTGAAATAAAGTAATCGATCAGCCGTGATTCCATCCTGGTGCTGGTAAAGCAATATCTTGTCTGTAGTAGTGGGGTTGCGTAAGTCAGCAAGTGGAATTGGGATGGGTTCGTTATTATCACTACATTAATCCCTGTTAACTGATGCAATGAAGCCTGGGACCTAATAGGCTTTTCCTGTTATAATATTGTAACTGGGACGCGGCGATCCAGTTTCATTCATCCATCTACTACCGTGATTAGAAAGTATTGAACCATTTAATCAAAGAAATTAGGTTGGGTCGCCTCCATTGATTCCTACTATTCGGAACGAATTCCTAGGCAGTCGAATGAAGTACCCCGATCATTAAGATGTTTATATACCGAATCGAATAGTTGTTCTAGTATTACATTCAAGGATTCCCTCAATACTGCAGATAAACACTTCCAGCTTTCTTGTCTTCGATCATGTCGAGTTAATTTGATTCCGATAGCCCTCCATCCACAATGGATTTGAATCAATATTTTAGCCAACATATGGGATGAAATTTTCTGATATAGTGGTAAATGTAATACTGTTGAAAAGCTGTAATGTAATATCATATATTTAAAATGTATATATCATATTGCCGGACTTGGTTTTCCAATATACACGGAATTACCTATATCCCGGCGAAAGTAGACTATACTTTCGTCAGTCTTTGGGGATTTCATTTACGTGGAGGTATGGAGCAGGTCAGTGAGATTTAGTCGCATCTACATTCAGTAAATGGGGGTATTGTGAGTCCATAAACATTACTCGTCCATTAGGGTAAATGACTTACAACACTCAAAGCTCTCAGGAGAATTGGGGGACTAATGGACCATACCATTTCAGCAGCTAACAATCACCCACGATATCATGGAGAAATATACTGAGATCATGATGTTCATGTAATTCTACTCTATCATTACTCCTGTGTCATCCTGACTACTCCGCGAATGCTATGTATGGGTTTATGTATAGGAGGGCTAAAGAAGTTTACCTCGTGGGTCCGTTGCGTGTTAGCGATGTGAGGGTAGTGCGGTGTAATGCATTTGTATTGAATCGCTCGGGGCGATGAACTCTGGGATATTGCCCTATATAGGCTTCAATGTGATAATAATATACCTAATGATAGTAACTAAGCACAAACGGCAAGTAACTTATTGTCTACATGTCCTCATTTTGAGCAATGGGGATCGGGAAACTTGCACCATGATCTAATGTAGATACAAAATCGTTCAAAATTGGATGCCCTACTGCCTTAGCCGAACACGCTACCACGCTACACTGCTCGAATGTGTATAAACTGGACGACGTTGTTTACTGAATGAGTTCTCCATCGTTTGACGTCGAATACCACTTGACCCGTTGATAGCAGCGTCACACTTGCTATCTCTCACATAACACATCATCATCACCAGGTATTCCGCCCTTGCTGACCTATACAACTGATTAAGTTATCGATCTCGCGCAAAGCTTCGTGTGCTCAAATGCTGATCGACTTCTCTTTGGTCCTCTGGTATTAAATCACTCATGAAATTGAATTCAGATCATAGTCGAAATGTCAGAACGACTCACATAACCGTTTTAGTCATTGAAAAAATGTGAGCATTAGAGGAAGAAACGATGCCATGTTGATTCCGTTTCCTGTGGTCAAGAATCCAGGAGCTAGTGGAAGATCAATTGATAGGCCGACGAGTAAACATTTTCTGCAGATATATATACACACCGAACCCAATCGAACATTAGGTAAGGACGACGAAGGGAGACAATGCAATGGTGTCAAGAATAGTGCGACAATGAGCAGGATGAGAAGAAGTTTAAATATCTATTAGCAGGATGAGAAGAAGTTTAAATATCTATTAGCAGAATGATAGATGGGAAGAATGTCATTTGTCATCTTCGAGTGTATATTGATGCATATCTTGCTCTCCTGGGAGTTCATATCAATTACAACGCCACTCCTTTTGTCTCTACGCTCGCCTAATTTGTGAGTTTCTTAGTCTGCGGTTTCGTGTCTTATACACTGATTCTGTCCTTTTTGTCGCAACAATTTTCATCACGAATAGTATACGGCTTCCTGTCACGGGCACGCAATACATAATGCTGGTAGAAAGTTGATGGGTCTGTTCTCTTTCTTCTTTACGACCTTCCCATGAAATCGAAATGGACATCCACGCCGTTATATGGGACTATACAGTCAATAAGGTCCACCTTCCCGTGTCGATGTCACGCCTGAAGCGCTTCACATATATTATCCTGATCATGAGAGACTAACACGTCCATTGGCGATCTTAGAGAGTGTGCTACATCCTTGTTGGGGTACGGAATGAAACCCCTTTCGAGGACCCACCGAAAGGCTGAATGACTATCTCGGTATTCGACCAGCCATGTCCAATTATGGTGTTATGGGTTACTATTTAATTACTGCAAATTTGTTGATGATCTGCCATGAGATTGTTCTCTCCTTAATTAACTCCTCATCTGAAACCAGACTATGAGAGAAAAAAACAACGATGTTTTTGCATTTTGCCCATTGGTTTCTCCCAATTAGGATTATAGACATTCAACTTCTCCAATACACTGATGGAAATAATTCGGAATGCCAGGTAAAGTCAGGTCCACATGCGTATTGTTCATTGATATACGCGACAACTCTTACAATTTACAAGTAACGGCGAAAATACTCTCGAGACAATCACGTTAAACAACACTTCAGTTCCACTCCCATTTTCCGCAATTGAATGAGTACAATATTATTGGTATCTGGGAGTGATGTAGCCATGCAGGCAGATAACTGACAGTCTGTACAAGTGACTGTCAACATAGTTATTCTGACCTGAAAGCCATAGAAATTCATTTGGAATGTCACCCGACACATAGGTAAAAGTGTGAGCGGTTTCAGACTGCGACTTGGATTCCTGAGCTCGACAAGTTTTTCGTTTAGGTACAGGCAGACAGGAGAGTTCCGGATTTTTCTTATTACGAACACTTATCACATAATATTATTTTCCAGACTCTCCCAAGGGTATAGATTTTGCCTCGGATTGGCGTTATGATTAGTACCGAAATAGATCCGTTTAAACTGCAGCGTCACAACCACCTAACCAAAGTTTATTACTGCATGACCTTCAAAGCAGAATGCCTGATGAAATGGCATACCTGGTATAAATCTCACGAGATTATCGCCTTCCATCTAGTGTAGACAGTTGTGTTGCACTCTTAGAGAACCAGCCTCGAAATGTTAAAGGCCTCATGATATGGAGCTTTTTATTTTTGATATATTATATCAGTAACTTCTCAGCTACTCATCGGTATCTTCCCCGTAAAAGTACTCCACTTATGGCCACTCAAAAATGCTAGATTGTTCAGTTACCACTTACCACCGCCTGTATCTCATAAACTTACCATGATATGGAGTACCTGGATCTGTTTCTCCATATCTTGTTCAATTTTGGAGATACAGCGGTGGTAACTGAACAATCTAGCATTTTTACAACTTTTTTAAGCAATTCGGACAACTTCAGGAGGATTCTGTAGACCACCTTGTTTGAGAAACATCACAGCTGATTCTTTCATCAGTACTACTCTTTTTCTATAAAGGGGAGGGCGTTGGAACAGTGCTTCAGCATTGGACTCCTGCTCTTTTTAAGTGACATTTATTATTATTGTTATTATTATTAGATCGCCAGTCATACCACAACAGTGGTCATCTGTCGGGATAAATACAGTACGAAACCCATTCCAAATTATTGATTTCCCCATGTAGAGAGAGAGGTCTCACTGCCCGAATAGTATCTTCTAAATGTTTCAGCGTATTTTACTGATGGCGATATTGCGACCAATTTATCTCTTCAAAAGTCTCCGGTGTTTTAATTCCAGTCAGATATTGTGATTGCTATCAACAGCCGATGGCAATGACCTAGTTACTGACCTGATTAACACTGGCCCGTAAATATTAAATTCGGAGCTTGAAAGAATGTCGAAGTATAGAATCTGAAACCTTCTCCAGCTAGCGATTATTATCAACAACGATGACGTGAAACATATTCATCGTTGTATCCATCGTTGTGGTATTATTTAGTTTTATGTATCCTCTATCGTAGGCTATTGTAACGAGGCAACTGCTGAGCCAGAGTGTCCCTGGACGTGACACTCCACAGATAAACACAGAGACGACGGATAGAGGTGCTGCAAACTTCTATTCTACTTATTTACAA
>JAUOBX010244748.1:0-11563 GCA_032360705.1 Eupentacta quinquesemita
TTCTACCATGTGGGACGAGAGAGTGAGCTGCAGGTGCCCTAAGGAGCAGATTGTACCATGTCTTCTACCATGTGGGAAGAGGCAATGGAGATAAAGCGCCTTGCCAAAGGATGAATAGAAACCAGCCAGCCAGAGTTTGATCACTAGTCTGGAGCATTACATACTAGATAGCCTGGTAGCCTAGTTGGCTGAAGTGTTGAGCTCTCAATCCAGAGGTATGGGTTCAAGTCCACACTGTATCCTTGGGCAAGGTACTTTATCGCAATTGACTTGCTTGTGCTGTATGTGGCTGCACCTTTGGGGAGTGTCTTGTAGAACACAATAAAGTGGCATAACAAATATGTGTGCCAGGGAATTTGTCCAACTAATTATTATGTTCATCAATAGGGTAATTTGATCTCTGATGCAGCTTGTATCAGCTAGAATAGATCCACTGACTGACCTTTCTCATGAAGGAAGCTCAGGGCGAGACATATCTCTGCAGAGTAGAATCTGGCATGTTCCTCTGGAAGGCGACGCTGACGTTGCATATGGTACATCAAGTCACCCCCGCTGACAAACTCAATCACGAAAAACAGCCTGTATGGGAGGGGGATAAATGAGGACAATGTTAGCAATCATTCCCAAAGAACAACCCAAACTCAAACAAGAAATTTGCATGAATCAGTGGATTAACCAGATGAAATGACATTCATTGACTGAAAATCCACATTAACCCGCCCACAGCTGAAAAAATACTATATCCACCGAGTCTTGGGAAGATTGGACAAACCCGATGCCTACATCATGCAAATAAGATCATCAAATTAGCATCAACATATGGCAGGAATATCAACAGTGAGTTCAAATCATTCTATTCAATGTACTAAACTACATAACTGCAACTTATACAGCTATTACATTTAAAATGTGAATCTTGAAATGGGATAGCGCGAAACATCAATGGCCTATTCCCTGAGGACTTAGAATACACATTCATAAATACCATGTGACCTATGTATGCAATATAACCGATTAGAATACACATTCATAAATACCATGTGACCTATGTATGCAATATAACCGGTTATAATATAAGGGCATGATCGTGATACACAACCACTCATGTACAAGGAACTCCCACATAGATTGCAGACTCAGCATAACAGGGGGTAATAATCCTCGTAACTGGTGATAGCCATCTTCTCTCCCTCGCTGTTAGTGGCCTCTCCATAGAGTCGTCACTAGCACACCTTGGTGAATTTGCAAGTGCTTACAGAAAGGTGCACGAGTGACTGCTCCATAGAGGGCAGCAGACAATCGATGACATCAAGATGCTGGCAGCTGGACCCTTGATGAAGATGTACCAATATCCTTGTGTTCCAGTAATATTATATTCATCCACATTCTTCACCTACTCATTCTATTGTTAGGCTGTTTTAACGAGCAAAACTTCCGATCATTCTCGGAGGAATGCGTAACTCTGATTCAAACTTGGAAGTTTGTTTTTGAATGATAAGCTAAACAAAGCCTTTGTTGGATGGCCATTTACTATCTAGTTTTGTGAAGCCTCATTAATTTCTGTCATTAATAGTATTTTTCTGATTTTCTCCTTCACCCTTGTGCACCCTATAATGGTAACCCGTCATTACAGGTGTATCTTGAAGGTAAAGGTCATGTAGGTTCGACTTCAGTTATTTTGATACCTCCTGTTTCAGCAACATTCATGGCCAGTCCTGTGGTTAGTTATATAACCCACAGCCAAGAGGGAAGAGCCTAACAGTTGAACTAGTTTATTGTCCTTACCTACTAGATGTCTGGAAGCATGAATGGAGCCCTACCAGGAACGGATGGTTGGTAGCCGTCTCAAAGACATGTTTCTCAGTCTGGACCCAGTCAATGTCTTCGTCGTCCGTGACAATCTCTTTCTTGATCACTTTCATGGCGTAGATACGCTTTGTCTGCTTCAGCTCCACTAGCAGTACCTTTGCATAGCTGCCTCGACCAATCACACGGATCATCTCAAAGTCACGCATCGAAATCGGGAAGCCATCGGGAGAGGTCCCATTGTTCTGCAGAATGATATATAGGAGAACAGGGTTTGAGCTATAATAACACTGATTGGTATTTATTTAGGTGCAAATATACAATGTCACTGAGTCAGCATTGTGCTGTGCTTCCCTGAATAAAGCGAACAACTGAAGAATGTAATATGATATTTTCAAGTTTTATGAAGTCTCATTGTCAACCATCGAAGGGTGTATGAATTAGAATAAATTGTGAACAGATAGATAGATAGCTAAGGTAGATAGATAGATGGTAGACATGTGTGTTCACAATAGCTCCTCATCGAGTCATGTGGCTAGGGTGATCTGATATGATCTCAACTTATTTTATGCGAATTGTGGATGCATATGGTAGGCTTATTGCCTAGATCGGGGTACCTTTGTTCCAGGCTTGTACATCACTCCTGACCATCACCCATTGAACTAAACTGAACTCCAGGGCTATTTGGGATACGATCTTACAATCCTTACCTTTTCATCATCTAGCTGGCTACCCATACTGTCCCGGTTTCTTCTCTTAGGACGTGGACTGCCACTACGACCTGCAACATAGAAATCATTATAGTAGTTTCTTGCCCGCCATATATTTCAATGAGCCCTCCTGTGACATGCAACACCATTCCAGTAATTCATCATGTCATGTACATGGAATAAGTCAACTAAACTGTGTATCAACAATAATCTATGCAATGCAACTATCTTTCAAATCTTCATGAATAAATTAATGAAAGTAGTCATCCATACTAGAGCATTGGCTCAGGTCCACATCAGCTCGTCTGAAAATATGACCATATCATTCATATTCAAAGAGTACAAGGAGCAAACACGGTATTCATAGCAAAATAGTACCATCAATAAACATATGCACGGGACACTCCGATAGATGTAATTTGAAAGTGGATGTAACAACAAGAGTGCCAATGGTTATGAGAGCATCATTATGACTATGATTCCGAATGAAGGGCCCTAGGTCCCACCCTGGGCCCTGAGCCAGGAATTGGCGAGCACCCCTTCCCCCACCCGAATGGCCCACAACCCGCGGACCATGACATGTAGCGCTGAAGAAGATCAATTGGAGCTTGTGAGAGGAGATTGTTTTCAAGCACTAGTGACCATTGTGTGTAGTTTTATGAAATAAGTCATAGGGCCTGAGTGGGATCGTGAGCCCCAAATTCCTGAAAAACCCTGCAGGTATGGCTGTTGGACCATCATTATGACCAAACACCAGCAATGTGCAACAAAATTTGTAGGAGATCAATGTTTTGCGGTATTTCATATAATGGGCCCTAGGGCCCAAACCAGGCCTTCAGCCCCAAATCTGAACACCCCCAATGGCTTTCTACCTAAGGATCATTACATGTAACTTTGAAGGAAATCAATTGAAACTTGTGAGAGGAGATGTATTTCAAGTACCACTGTGTGAAATTCCATGGAATGGGCCTTTGGGCCCAAGTGGGACAATGGACCAAAAATCCCTGAACACACCGAAGGTATGGCTGTTAGACCATCATTATGACCGAACAACAGTACTGTGCACTAACATTCGTGGAAGAAGAAGCATTTTGCGTGATTCCACATGATGGGCCCCAGGGCCCACACTGGGCCTCAAGCCCCAAATACCTGAACACCCCTGATGGCCCAATACTTGGTCATCATTGTCACCAAGTCCAAGTCAATTGTTGACAGATAGATAGATAGACATGCATGATCACAATAGCTCACCTAGCCATATGGCTAGGGTGAGCAAAAATTGGGCAAATGTAGAGCTAAGCAGCAGCGATTGTATGAACAAAGGACCAAATGGCAGCATAAACCGACTAAAGACAAACGAGAACAAGTGCAGCTCATTAAACCATCATGAAGAAATGAATTGAAACTTGGGAGGTTTTTTGCATCGAAACATACAAACTAACACAGATTAATAGCAGATGCTGAAAACAAATGTCTAAACAACATCACTCTAGGTAAATTTCTTCAAACAGGACCTCTTGTTCAGAAAATCTAACATCACATAATTTGGTATATATTTTCATTGGTGAATGGGTGTTCCAGTGGAACAACCACCAATTCAAATGTATCTGTAAATATTTATATAGGTATAGGTATTCTTGAAGAACAGGCAGTGATGAGTAGCCTCAATCTGCTCTTTGCTCAAGTTGCTCCATTCATTGGATAGGAATGTTGAATGGTGCTAATGATAAGTAAGGCAAGAATAGCATCATGTTGTTGTTTCAAGATAATCAATAACTGTGTTGCCCTTGTTACTTCCTGCTTCAGTTAGCTGTCATGTTCCACCTGTGCCTTTGTGGCCCACTGCACCCATCTGGAAGCCTGCTGTCCATACTCAGGAAACTACAGGTGCTAGATTGTTTTAGCTACTTTTCTCCGATTGCTTGGGGTGCTCTCTTATTGCATGTTCACACTGCCTCCCAGTTGCTGCTAGATGAGATTGGAGACTTTCTTTCGTCCTAAATACTTCATAAAGCGAGACTGGTCTACTGTTGAAAAGCGTTTTCAAATGTTATTTGTTATTATATTCTGCTTGCATTCATTCATGCCTTTCACTGCACAAGAGATGCACATTGATCGGGACATTGAGCTCACTCAGAACAGGGAATTGGCTGGTAGGCTATGCTTAATGTGCTGGTTTGTATAGCTGGAGTGTACCACATTTGTATGGATTTATATATGGAATTGACCAAAACAGGTTCTGTGGTAGATGTAGTGCTGAGGAGCACAAAGAGAGAGAGTGCTCAGTAAGAAACTCGATAGAAGGACCACACACAGAAGAGAACACCAAACTCACTGGAAGACGAAGCATGAAGAACCACCAGAAAACACAGAAATGATCAAAATAATGCACAACACGCCTGAATCCAATAACGGATGTGAGGAATATGGAACTTGAAAAAGACAAAAAGCTGAAGAATGACCACAGCAATGTCATGCATCAGAGAGTAAAACCACACATGTCCATAGCACAAGAGCAACAGTAAAGACCACCACAGAACACATAAATCACAGCGATGTCATGCACTACATGCCTGAATCCAATGATGGCCGTGGAGCATGGTGGTTGATAGTAGTAGCATCAGGCTCATCCGTGCCTATCACCAATCCATCCTTACCATCTGTCATGACGCAGTAGGGGAATGAAAGGAACCAAAAGGTTTATATTGTACTAGTGGTTGCTTCTATCACAGTATTCATGATTAACAGAAAGACAACTTGGCCACTCAAAAAAGCCTATTGTGTTTATGATGCACCAATTTCAGGCCAGTTTGCTCACCAGTTTGGACTGTTCTGTGTAGTGTTGGTGCTACGCATGTTATTCTAGGAGAGGAATTTCTTCCGTGAATTATTATGAGAGGGATTTTAGAAGTTAAAGGAGGGACTGTTATATACATTAACAATGAACAACCCCAGAATCCAAAATGTTTGGAGTGATTTCTGCATTTAGACAGTGAAACCACTCTTCCCTCTTGGCGTCAGCACTGATTCCATGTTTGTAGAGTCTGCAACTTCTGGTTGCAGAATATATCGTAGGAGGAAGTGCAGATCAGTATGGTCAGTTGGAATCAGCAAGCACAAGATCCCTGTGCACTGACAAAAGCCCCATGGCCTACTTCACGAAGTTTTTCACGAAAATATTTCAGAAGAGCCTCCGTGAGGACAAAATAATTTTGTGCCATGCACTGGAGTGCGTGATAAACTTGGCTTCACACCCAAATCCTATCATAATAAAGGTTGCATGACATCGAGGGTGAACATCCTCCTGATTGATCTACACATCTCATCGTTATCAGATAGAAAAGCACTCACTGTCAGAATTACATTCCATTGTTTTATAATACTCCATGTGTGAACCAGAAAATAAAATGTACAGCCTATGCACAGCCTGTGCAAATATTATTGCCATGCTACAGTGTGGACAAGCTCTTGTGTAGTGGTACTGTGATATTTATGGAATATAGGGAAGGGGATCGATGGGAGTAATGGCAGTGTGATGTCCATTTCATGAGGATTAATATTTCATGGAAACTCCTATTGAATAGACATGTCATATAGCATGTCACAAACCTCAGGGAAAAAGGTGGAGTAACAACCAAACACCATAAACATAACATGCTGTATTCACCACCAGGTGATTACAAGATTGAGTGGGATGACATCTTCCTGGCCAACCAAGTAAAATCAACTATCGTAGTAGGACAAGACATGCAATGACAATGAAGACAGACAAAGATTTCGAGACTGGTGCAAAGATATAACAATTTGGGAAATTTAATTTATTCCTAGCAATGCCAGCTCTCCTTTTTTATGTGCTTCCCTCTATTTCTAGTTTATCTTATACAGTGGCCATTTGGTGGAACAATTTTGACATTGAAGATGCAGTTCAGCGGAAAATGTCATTTTTTTGGTCATAAGTAGTTATGTCATGGGTCCTATGCTCTTTTTTGTTATACACATAATCTTATTCACTCACCCTCCCACCATGTGAGGTAGCTAAAGTGTTCTGAAAACAGCATTACCATTTTGGCACTATACTGCCCAGTCAACTTTAGTGGAGAAGTTTCTGCCACTAGGCCCAAGGCATCAGAGAGGTTGAATAATATGCCTCAAAATAATTGTAGATGTTGTTACCAAGAATGGTCCTTCTTATATCAACTTATCATGTATGTTAGTGCCTCATGCTGGAAATTGAGGGAGGGCTCCAGAAAAGAGTAATTCTAACTATTTAGGAAGGTAGGCTTTGAGGGTACCAGCCAATCCATATGATACAACCACACAGAATGAAAACATACATAGACAGTGATGATAGAGAGTGAATGAATCTTATCAGTGCACATGGAGTGAGTCCTGCTGCATGGAGACATGGGAAAGTACAGAACAACTTGGAAGCTCAATGGAATATCACACCTTTGGGAGAAAATCTATGTGTCACCAAATAAAATTAACAACTATAGGCAGGCCGGTGATGGAGACTTTGTAATACACAGCAAAATCGTGAATGAGGTCAGAGAGAAGATTGTTGATTGGTGCAGACAAGCAAGCAACATGGTTGATGCATTGGGCATGCAATGAGTGCGTACTATGGGTGACAACGCTTCCGTTTTACGTGCCTTGTGTATAGAATGCGTCAGTCATGGTTAGTTGCTGCGAGCTATACTGTTGGTGTAGGGAGTCGGTATCCCCGCCCTCGTTGTAGTAACCATATCCTATATCTTGAGAGCTGCCTGCAAAGGCACTCCCAGCTGAATAGGGAGCAAGAAGAGGGCTAGGTTATAAAATACCCACTCATTAGCCAGGTGCTAAGATCAACTCATTAGATAAGCCCACTGAAACCCATTCATGAGTCAAACACTAAGAAGTTCCAACTTCACACAAACACAGGAAAATTACCAATAATTTGATCAGGAAATAACACATGGATAAACAATTCCAGCACTTCCTGTTCATTATCATAAAATAAACTGTTCAATCCAGAAGAATCAACTTCCCTTTGTTCATTCATTATGTACAGTATACTGGTAACGTTCAATTTCCTTTATTTGAGCCATATGAAGGTTATTCTGTAATTGACTTATTTCCACAATATTTAGTGAATGGTAGTAGACAGGCTATTGAATATCATGGAACAGGACCAATTAAGAATAATTCCAGGTATAAAGAGAGGTTTCAAAGTGAAGTTCTGCTACCATGTTTAGAGAGTTTGATTCTATTTATTACTATGATAATTGAGGTGTGTGTATCATGCATGATTTACCTCAAGTCTCTCACATTCTGGAACTATACTGGTATGTCCACATTATCAAGAGCACTACAAAACTGCTTTTTACAGAGTATTCACAGAACCAAGTCTTACATACATTTTTCATGTTTCGTTCCAAGAATCATGCTTGTATACATCAGAAAATTCTCAATCTCAATGGATGTACATCGTACATCGATCCTGAGTATGGTGAATCTATAACAAATGTGTTTTCTGATGTTGTTTGTCTACTTTGACTGTTTTTTCGTCCAACATGCTCATACTCATCTAATAACTATCAAGACAGTATCAAGAAACCTGTCAATTAGATGCAACAATACTACTGAAATAGTGGAGAGATTGTGCATGGGAGAATAATGTAACTGATGGGGAATTGGGGATGATGAGCGACTTACTGCGCTTGTGCTTGCCGCTGGGTGATTTACGGCCATCGTAGAGCAGAGAACCTGCTGAGCCACTACGCTCACTCAGGCTTTTATCCTGCAATGTGAGAGAACATGTCAACTAGAGTTAATTAAACATGATCTACAGAAATTATAACAAAATGAGATATTGTATTAAATGTGACCTTGGAAAATATTTCATTCAGCTTGTCACTGCCATGATCACCACGTGGAGTGACTACTTGGAGTTCAAGTAATCTCCCTACAAGCTATTCATAAACCAATAAGAACACAATTCAAATTCATTGAATAACAATACCGCTATTGGCCAGAATTGCTTTTAATACCAGCATTTCATTAACACAGACCCCCTTGGGTGGTTGACACTAGCTTGTTATTTATCAAGTGCAAGACAAATGGGAGTGAGTCATTTCTGTCATTAACGTCCTGGTGCTGAAGCATGGTCTTAGTCAGATAAACCCCAAATCTCCGAACGCACAGATAATCGCAGCGACAATCAATCTCATCTCTGGGATGCAGCCCAACTGGAGCATAAAACTAATTGAGGTTCCCCTCCTTCGAGTGAGTGCTATAACATTTTCTGGAGGCTTGAAGGCACATGATGGTTCTTCAAAGCGCCCCTAGAGTTGTTTATAATAAATAACAGCATCCCTCAACAAGCCACAAGGAGATACTGTCACTTTAACATGTTGATTTGAACATGTTATTTATTGGCTTGTACCTGCTGACAGGCTGCTTGAACAAGGCTTATGAGAGGAAACCAATGTATAAAATAGACAAGATGGATGAAAAACCTTGGGGAATAAGTAGGAAATTTTATGAATAATTCAAATATTGCTCATATAACTGTCGAACCAGAGTGGATTGTTATTTTCAAGATGGAAAGCGAGGCAATGTGGTCCAAGGTGCGTTCACATTAGAAGCATCACGAGCGATAGGGATTCTAGCTATCAACGCTCAGGCGGTTGGTTGCTCGCTGGTGCTTTCACACAGCAAGCCAGTACAAGTGAGAGAATGATGCGCCCAAAATGGAAATATGTGACAATATTGATAATAGAAACATACTAATGGGCATTCGCCATATTTTGTTCAACAATGACTATAAATTACAGCAACAACTATTTTCCTACATTGGAATGGGCATATTAGATGAAGATTGTTTCATAGCTATTTTTTCTCTCACATTCATCATTCCCAATGCACAATTATTTTTTCTGGTGTTAGTTCCGTATCTAGGGTGCACAGACCTTGAATCCACATGGACGGTTCCTTCTTATCCCTCCCTGATGCTATACTTCCTACCTCTACTATTGGTATTTCTGGGATGATAAGCTATGTAATGGGGTTCAACCCTCCAACTCTTGAACTACACAATGAGCCTTATAGTGTCCCCAGTATTTTCCCATGAATTTCGTAGGATTGTGAGGAAGAACACTTAAACACAATTAAATACAATTAAACTAAATTGATCAATTCAATTGAAGTCAAATCCATTCATACCATTGCTGTTTTTTATTATTTTGGAAGGTACATTGACAAAGCTAATTGCATGATTCAGCATGTAGCTTACTAGCAGGCTTACCGGTAGCCTATTGAAACAGGCATTCGATGTTGTTCGCCTCATATCAGCTCCATTGACTAATATGCACAGTTCTGATGTGCTCGGCCAACCATAGACGTAATACACAATTAGGGCTCTGCCTAAACAAACACCCGTAGACTTCGTTTCAGTTGATAACAATTCAAAGTTTGACACTCTTCGAAGCAGGACGTCTGGATGGATGGCATAGTATTAAGATGGCAATCTTGCCGAATGGGTCCATTGTTTATCCATACTGATGCGCAATTGTTGACTGATATCTAGTTTACATGATTACTAATTCGCGGATTCCCAATTTTCTGAGATTCGTCGAACAAAAGTCAGCAGATATGTTAGTATCATCCGACCATGGTATATATATATTAAAGAGGAATAGCTCCCTCTACTGTTAGGATTTGCTTGATATCGTCTGCCTTCATGGGCTAGCTTACCGGTGGAGCGCCGCACACAGCAGCATACTGGCGGTTGCATTTCTTGTGGACCATGACCTTGCAGTCGACACACTTGTAGCCCTGTCGTCCCAAGCCCCATATACGGTCCTGGCAGTATGCACATAGTGCTCTCTGTAAGAGAAATAAGCATTGTAAGGCAACAAAACTCATGGAAGAAACCAGAGATCAACCAACCTCACAATAGTTATATTGGAATGGATACAGGATTATACACATGACCACAAGAGTCACTGAATGACTGGATACAGACACTCACTCACAAGAGCACATGCCTTGAAGGCCCCTAGCCGCATCCACTCCCAGCTTCCAGTTACCTGGCCTCCTCTGAGCAAGCTATCAGGCCTGGGCCCGACCCCCACAACTCGCTGCGGCTGCTCAGTGGGCGACTCCAACCTACCGGGCCCCATGCTGACACAGCATGATGGACTGGATCGCCTGCTGGGCGGCATTGTGTATGCTCAAAGAAACGCAGGTGACGATCATGAATCAGGCAACATTATCCACAAGGAATCATTCTTACGAAGTAACTGCCATATAAACCATGCATGCACAACCTACAATCACCTCAAAATGGCCACTAAGACCAAATGTTGTCCATATCACCTTCAACAAGGGAGGCAACCTTGACGAGGAGGTGGCAATCAGGCAGGTGTGAATCACGCTTTCATGACATGATTAGTATAATGCTCAAGTAGTTGAAAAAGGCTGAATTGTCTATGATATGAATATCAGCCCATCCAGCCCAATAGCTCATATCCTAACCTGCACATGAAACAATGGCATAGGGCCTCAGCATAATTTAGTTTGAGTTACATTGATGTGAGTTATTGCTAACTTGAAATAGACACACAAAGACCTTCATTACACCACTAATAGACTGTCTTCTGAATGATCACTACACTGCACACTCATTCAGGAAGTCAAACGCAAACATTCAGGAAACAGTCACAGACTTGAAATAACACTCTCAACACAAAACAGGATTCTCAATGTTGACATAGAATAGTTTCTCTTTCCCAGATGATGATCAGGTAAGTCTGCAATTCTATGTAAATTGCACAAAACACCCATATTGGAACTGTAGCCATTTCATATCCCTATAACTGCAATTAATTATTAATTCAATCTTGAATAGCAACATTAACGATCAATCACTAGGGGCAGAGCTTGAGCAAACTGCTAAACATCTCAGCTTGGAACCAGTGTTAGCGCTAGGTTTTGAAATTCGGGGGGGGGGGGGGGGGCCGTTCCCCTGTTCCAGAAATTTTGGGGGGGATTTCCAGATTTTG
>JAUOBX010244859.1:0-11563 GCA_032360705.1 Eupentacta quinquesemita
AGAGGGGTTGAAATTGGGGGTGAAAGACGGGAATAATGTGGTCTCGAGACTGTTTCGTGTGTTGGAAGACTTTGGCATAACGTAATGACTACACAATTGACCAAACATGCCCATATTACAGCGAAATTATTTTCTGGCGGGAAACCTGCCATTGTTGTTTTCCAAAATCTGAGGATAGCCTGCGCAGGTAGTGGATAGCGAAATCTGCTGATGGCCTGCAGATGCTCTGCAATGCGGACTACGCTGCGCCGGTGCTGTGCAGTAGTGGATGGCTAGCCTAAGGCTACTTGGCAAGTGCTGTACATGTCTCCATATTTACTGACTGAGCCTTATGTTCTTCACATTCTTATAGAACAACACTTCAGTTCGATGGGGAGACTGGGGATGATCTGCCCCACAACCATCAGAGCCCACACCCTACCTTTAATACATGGTGATGGTTGCAGGTTTTTGGGAATAAAACTATAAGAGGGTAGAATGTGAGAGCGCGCCATTAAATTTGTTCGAAATGAAAGATATACCTCTATATAAATGAGATTTCTATGTTCTCTATGTTCTTGCTCTTGTAAAAGTAATGTGAAAACATCTGAGGTGTATAAAATATATATGACTGTACATAGATGATGATGCTCATCAAGCATCTGACGAAAGTGCCTTAATGTCCTTGGTTGCATACGCCTGGTTGTCAAACCCGCTGCTGGGTAGGTCGACTGAGGAGGATGGGGGCCCAGGAGAGCTACGACGGGTGATGAAGCAGAACACTAGAAACACCACCAGACAGGCCAGGAACAGACAGGCCATGGTGATACCAACAATGGCTCCTGTTGAAAGCCCTGGGAGAAAAAAGAAGTAATTTTACTTTGTCACAAGAACAGCTTGAGAGAGGACCAAAGTTATACATTTTTAGCTCAAACCAGCTAAGCTGGTTGAGCTATTGTAATGGGAGTGTCACTCTATCTATCTATCTATCTATCCAGTCTGTAAACTTTTGCCATTTTGGCTGCCAAATGTTCGTTCTGTTAAGGATGTTGACCAAACTTGGAGGCAATGTTCATTGAATGATGGTACATCATTGACCTTTCAAAGGTCAAGGTCAAAGTCATTGACGGGGCATAATGAGCCGTTATGTGAAAACTGCAAAACCCTACTCCTCCTAGAAAGAACAATAGATTTTCTTGAAATTGGGTGAAAACGTTCCTCAGGTAGTGCTTCACATAAGTTGTTCGCATATTTCGCATATGTACTCGTTTCGCGACGATAGTGCCGAAACGGTGAGAAGTGCAAAATATCTCTTGAACCCTGCTCCCACAAAGAACAATGAACATTCCTGAAATTGGGTTATAATGTTCCTTATGTGTTGCTGCTTGAAATGTGTTCACAGATTTGCGATGAATGGTAATTTGTACAGCCTACAGTATCAATAAAAAACGGAAAACACAAAATCCAACCATTTCAGCTGGAATAATTGGATTTTCTCACAATTTTGGTCAAATGTTCCTCAGGTAGTACTTGTTAGTATCTAATGCCACAAAAATCCATTTATCCACCCCCAAAATTACAACAAGTCTGAAACTGGAATAAACCACCCTCAAAATAGGTCCAGGCTGCCATATTCCATGCTATAAGTTCTCCTTTATGGTCACTCCTCTTAACCCGTGTGTATTCCCTGGAACCCGTCAGAGTTTGTTTATCCTAGCTGAGATGTTTGAGGGTCACTGCCAAGTATTATTCTGTCTGCTGGGAGCTGGTTTCTGAAATTGACCAATGACAGGCCGCCGATTCCAGTCATTTCTCAGACTCAGACTCTCTCAACTTCCACTGAGGCTCCCAGAGGTGTGTGTGTGTGTGTGTGTGTGTGTGTGAAGTCAATGAATGGATCATTGATTATTGACCGAGAAGAATGCCTGGGGAAATTCAATACTCTGCTGGGCTATAGCTTTGAGAATAGTTCGTTCTCAGAACTGGTATGCAGTGAGTTGTAATTTGTTATATCAAACTAGTTATCCAAGCTGATTGAGGAATGTGTTATGACTGGCTGTCTGTGTGTCTGCCTGTCAAGTCTCTCCCAGATGAGAGGAGGGTCTGTTCCCCCAAAATACCATGTTTGGAAATGTGCAAATCTGCAATGAAATTAGTACGGTACAACAGACGGTACAAGTTGGTCTAAAAAATCACCATCTTACAAAATGCTTGAATCTCCCCCCAAATCAGCTCGATAACAAATCCAAAATGGGCGCCAAAAATGATATAGTGATAACGATGTTACGGAACGTGCGAATCAACAAAATAAAATGGGATTGATGTTGCCAACAAATGAAATGGCAACCCCCAAGCAAAGGAGTGATGACCATTATCGAACCAATGCAGAATGAATAGTGCAAAGATGAAAATCGGCCCGAATCCAATCATCACAATTAAATCTGTTTGTTAAAAAAAAAATCCACCAGGTGAGGTCATATGGGGCGAAGACACAAGTTGGTCTGAGGCAATCAATTTGTTGCAAAATGTGTGAATATCTGCTATAAAATCAGTTCAGTAAAAAATTCGAGATGGCCCACAAGTGCTAGGGAAATATAGGGAGTTGGTCCGATAATTAGTGTTAGCCCTGAGGAATAGAGCCAGGGAGGGATTTCCCTCCTCGGAATTTTATGAGAGGGTTTCCAAAAATTCAAGAGGGATTTTCCATCATCATAATCCATATTTGATCAAATGAGAGGAAATACCCTTCTCACTCTCAACTTTCGAGCGGGATTTAAAAAAAAATAGTCAGAATCTGACAATCCCACCTCTCAAGTAGTGTTAACACTGCCCATAATAAATGCTATTTGGAAAAATATTGAATAAAATTAATTTTGCAAAAAAGTATTGAATAGTTGCCATTAAAGTGGTGCCGCCATGCCCACTATTTGACCTATGCAGATTCTCATCTAATGAACATTAGTGAAATTCCAGATCAATTCAGTCAGGCGTTAAGTATGAAGATAATGCACTAACGCCTTCAAATTAGTTCGGTTGAAAATCTATCTATTCATCTGTTCCCAATTGATTCAAATTGCTACTCCTCTTACGACCTCCAATGGATAACTATGAAACTTATTGAGGATAGTGACCAAGTCATCGGCCATCAGGGGTGTTCAGGAATTTCGAGCCCGAGGCTCGGTATGGGCCCTGGGGACCATCATGTAGAATCACGCCAAATGCTTCTCCTTCTACAAATTGTAGTGCACAGTGTCAGTCATAATGATGGTTTAAAGGCCAATGGAAGTGCTGAACAAGACTTTGCAGATTATGATTCTCTCTGAACAGTTCATCAAGAAAATCCAACCCCCAAAATGTTTTTCAGTCAATGGAACGGTGATAATGAGGATAGATCTAGTATTGCGCAAACTTTTCCAATGTCACAAGGGGAAGGAAAATGCACGCTCAATGTAAAGTCAATGCATATTCGACTTTTTCAAAACTCTGTCACACGAAAAATGCCTGATATGGGAAACAGTTCACATTAATTTTAGGAAGATATAGATGCAAGTGATCATTGACTTCGAAGGGGAAAAATCACTTGCGCTTTTCACCAACGGAGGGATAAAAAATCAGTTATTATTGTGTAATCCCAATAGGGACATTCATTTGGTTCCCTTCGTGACGTCATCAGATCTAACTTATCAATACAGATAACACAAATTTACTTCAAGTTAGGAACTTCAAATTTGGGATTTAGGGGTATTGAAATATGCTCTTTTCATCTATGCAAGTTTCGAAGTGATGAATTAACCCTTCACCTGTCCTTTAACAGCCGTACCATCGGGGTGCTCAGGAATTTTGGGCCCGAAGACGTCCATGGACGTTCTCCCAAACATTAGGCAGGGGGTGGCATGTGTAAGGATTGCCGTCCATGTAGCAGACAAATAGCTGTCTGGGAACCCCCAATTTTTTCATGGATTGCATATCTTACTTTACTTTTTCAGCAGTTGTCGATCCACTGCAGGATGAAGGCCTCAGCATGATATGTCCATGAACGTCTGTCTTGTGCCCGCTGGTACCAGTTCACTTCTCCCCAGTAGCTTTGTAGCTCATCCCTCCATCGGTTCCTCTGGCGTCCTCTGTTCTGTTTCTTCCCATATGGTGTCCAGTGTGTAATTTTGGAGCTCCAACGATTGTCCTGTCTTCGGCTGATGTGGCCGGCCCAGTCCCACTTCTTCTTCTTAATAACCCATAAGATATCGTGTACCTGGGTTTGCTCTCTGATCCATTCATTAGTTTTCTTGTCCTTGTAGGTACTATTCAGGATGCTTCTTTCCATGTTGTGTTGGGCTGCTGCTAATTTCCTCTCCATTACTATTTACTACATCACTTCGCCACATCTTTGGATGCCACTGGCAGGTTCTTGTGTCCAACATCGGGTACTTGGAGAGGCCTGGATGGTGTCGGCTGCCTGATTTGTGATCATGAACTGCGCTTCTTTGGACATGTGGCATGCCTTCCCGCAAGCTGTTCTGTTCATTACGTCCTGTCATCACAAAGAGCTCCAACCCCATGTGTTGGTTTACCAAATTGTATCAGGTGACATTTGCATTGGTTATTCAACTCATAAAGTTACCTACAGAAGTTTTGCATTGTAATTGGATATATAATAATTGCATCATATTGCACTCATATGGCATGCCATCCAATAGCATTCCTGTATTGTGCAGCTGGCGTACACCTTGTGAAATTCCTATTTGACCTAACACTAACTGTGTTCAAATTACTCTTGTTCACATAAATTTTTGGCTCATTTGGAAGCTTCAGAAAAATTTGGGACATACGTGCATGACCATTCATCCATACTGCTACGCCTTTTATCATTTATACAAGTGAAGCATATTGTTGCTCATTGCAGGAGATTCACCAAAATGGAGGTTTCACGACCATCTGGCTCACCATGAAGTCTGTGTTCTTCCCTCTTGTTCTCGGAATGATGCTTTTCTTCTATCGTCGAGTCAGCCAGCTTGGCCGACCACCACTGCTGATGGAAAGGTGACTGCTACGTAGGCTAAATTTCCTGTCTAGATATTCGTACAATTTACTGTTCTCCTTAAATTAAATGGATGGAGTGCTGAGATTGAATTTCTGTGGCGTAAAAATACATGCAAATTCTAGATAGCTGAAGTACAAAACACCACGAAAGTCCAGGCAAGGTACAGTATCCTATGTAGGGTGACATCGTAGCTCACAAACTCCTCTTATTCTGTGGGTTCCAGGACCCGAGCAAGTCTCCTCAGTCCTCCCAAGGGCTGAAGGGTATATGTTGATATCTGAATGAGGACTCTCTCATTGAGACTGTGACCCAAAAACTCTATGGATTGGATCGGAACTTGGTTCTAGAATGAAAGGAATCAGCCTCACTGCTAACCTGCGTTGTAATGTTACAACCCTCACATGCAAAGCATCATGAGCATTACCAGAAGGAATGAAGCCTGCCTCAAAACTGACAGTATCTGTTGGCCACATGGCTGCGGTACCTTGCATACATTCGTGGTCCGACTCTACTTGGGGCCAAAACTCCCGTTGTGCCCTTGCTGGGTCTATGACTGACCGTCGTTGCCCCTGCCGGAAATGAACTACAGTAAATATCGCCTGGCTGGTGAATCGCCAACCTGGCATCCCCACATTTGAACAATCAGTGGAAAAATATGATTGTCAGATAGGCTCTGGGTAGGAGTAGAGTATCCAAATGATCACAATGTTCCAAAATGCATAAAAATGGGGGGAAATCCAAATTCGCTGCCAGGTGGGGTCCCGAAGTCGGTCTCGAAACAATCTTCATGTTCCGAAACGCATAAATATGCGATAAGATCAGTTTTGTAAGAAGAATCACAAATGGGTACCTGGTGGGGTCCCATGGGGCGAAAACAAAAATTGGTCTCGAAACGATCGCCATGTTCCTGAATGCGGCGAGAAAATGTGATAAAACAAGCTTAACAAAAAATCCTTGATGGCGCTGGTTGTGGTCCCATGGGGCAAAAATGAAAGTTGGTCCCAGAACGAATGCCATGTTCCATAATTCATAAAAATGTGATGAAATCTGTTTCGCCGAAAATTCATAAATCACTGGGTGGGGTTCTAAGCGGCAAAAACAAAAGTTCGTCTCAAAACGAAAGCGATGTTCCAGAATGCATAATAATGTGATAAAATCAGTCCCAGAAAAATCCTGAATTGCCACCGGATGGCATCCCATGTATATGGGGCCAAAATGAAAATTGGTCTCAGAACGATTGCCATGTTTCAAAATGCGTAAAATGTGGGAACCCATGGGGTGAAAACAAAAGTTGGTGTCAAAAAGATTACGATGGTCCAGAATGCATGAAGTCAGTGACTTAATAGAGCGCTATATAAAGTGTGAGATATTATTGTTATTAAAATATGATAAAATAAGTTTTACAAAAGATTCCAAATGGCCCCAGATGGAGTCCCATGGAGCAGAATGAAAGTTCAAAGTTGATCCGAGAACGATGGCTATGTTCCAAAACGCCTCAAAATGGGATAAAATCAGTTTTTGCCCAATTTAAAAGTAACAAACTCCATTCTGTTTCTTCTCTTCAGAACCATTCTTGCCCTTGCCTTGATGATGAGCTTCATTAACTGTGAGTAGGATATCTGATGAATCAATACCTCTGTACTGTGAATAGCAATAATCAGCAACTTTTTGACAAGATAAAGATCAGAGTGCATTGCATTACACCCAGTATCTTTTCTTATATTATTGCTAGGGTCACAGAGGTTGCTGTTCAGGATTCTCAACTACAGATATGTGTTGTGTTCTAAGGAGTGTATGTGTCAACAGTCCCCGGCCCTCTCCACTGCTGCTGGAAACTTTATGCTCTAGCACAATAAATCTCCAACACTTTGTACAATTTATCCAAAACTTGGTACACATGTCTGCCTCAATAAAATCTATGATCGGTTCAGAAGTGGGCTTGTTACATGACTGCTGCCCTCTATATTCCAGGTTTTATGTTACAAGCTTGTTCAATGTACACAAAACTCAGTGGTCATTTCAGGGTCACTAGAGGTCAAATTTGTGAAATTATCACAATCCCCTAAACTTTGTCATATTTGGATGAAACTATGTGGTTTTGAACTGTAGATGGTCCTAAACAACATAAAGGTCATTTCGCAGGTCTCCTCTGGTCAAGTCTGTGTAATATATGCGATTTTCCCGACTTTGACGGTTAAATTTGAGGTCATCATGGTCATAGAGATCGCATTGAAATGCAGGTAGGTATACATGATGGCGGTTCACCTGCCTGAACATGTCTAGTTTATTTGTTGTTGCTTTCCCAGCTTGGAGGCCCCCTACACTGCACACGATTCATCCCGACGCAACAGCAGCATTTTCTATTCATCGCGGCGTGATATTCATCCAATAACATTGATCCTACTCTACTCTGCTAGTCATGGGATTTGATACAAAACAATCATTGGTCACACCAAAAATATCAGGTGCAATCTTGGGGGTTTGCAAACTTCAATTCTTGAGGGCCCTCATGATAATCTTTTCAACTTGTTCAACTCGGTTTCATCGCACCGCAGTGTGGACAGTCCTAAGAAATACATAACTCAACATATATTTTATCAAGGTAGATCACGGCATGATTTATCGCATGCTTAGTGGAAGGGCCTATAAGGTCTTTGACGAGTAGTTGATGTAAATTTGGTGGGAGGACACTGCTGCTCAGACAAAAAAAATAAAAATGTTTCATTCAACATTTATTGAGTCAGAAAGCCCCTCGCAAGCTCTGGGTGAACAGTGATCGTAGCTCACATTGTCTATTTGACAAATGAATCAAGATTTTCAAGACAGCTCCTCTTGATCGGTGTAGGTATCCAAGTCTTCAAACTTTAGTTTAACGCTAAGCCTAACTATTTAGGTCTCATGACAAGTCCCTTTCTCTGGTTCCCAGTTATTGTGGAAATTGTTCATTCGCTAATGCTGCCACTAGGTTTGGAATAATTTACTACTCGAGTTAAGGACTGTACCTAAACAAACCCTCGAAACTAAGTTGAAAAGTGAAAACATTTCTGTGTAATGTGGTGTCTCATATAAGCTAATTGTTTTCTCATTGTAACCTTGTCATACCTGTGCCCGGGAATAAACCACAAGATAGATGGCGCATTATGAATGCTGTATTATTATTACTAATATTATCTCCCATCAGGGTTCAAAATGAGGGGGGAGGCAGGGGTAGTTTACCCCCTAGAACACACTGATTACACCTGATCCTCATGAAATTTCATACAACATGGGCAATTTGCCAAGCAAAATTACCCTTGGGTTCTTCGCTCAACCATATAGATACAAATGAATGAAGCACCTGCATGGGCCATCTGAAATAACCCCTGTGAACCCATGTGAAGATACATGAACCAGGGGTGTTTTTTCTGGAAATTACCCCTGGTTGTTGATCCCTTATTTTGACTCCTGTCTCCCATCATAGGGTCATGCCAGGTTTTAATTTGGACTCTTTGTTCATATTCTTTCCAGTTCCTCTGGAGTGGTTGACGTTTGTTGCAGAGGTTCCAGCCATGCTTCTCCTCGGTGATATTCGACAGGGAGCCTTCTATGCCATGCTCTTCAGCTTCTGGATAATATTCATCGGGGAACACATGATGGTAAGGCTGCTGCTGTTGATTCTGGGAAGGATTTTTTTTGTCACGGGGGCTCTTTTGGAATGTTTTCATGAAACAAAAGTCCTCATGTACTTGGCCATGGGGCGTTTTTTCAATGCACAGGCTGTTTTGAATTTTGAAGTGCCATGAGGTTATTACAATTTGACTGAAATGTATCAGAAATTTCTCATAATAATTCCCTGCTGCTTCTGGAGGGATGGTGCAATTTTCTTTTTACATCAATGTTTTTTCGCCACTCCCGCTCATTACTTGCCCTGTGTTGATTCATTTCAAGCCAGGTCACAATTGCCAATGTTCACAGGATGAATTATTCCTATAATTTATGAAGTGTTAGCGCTAAGGGGTAGGATAGTCAAGATTCTGACATGTTTTCCAGGATCCCTCTCAAAAAAATTGGTGAGAGGGATACTCCCTTTCATTTGATCAAATAGCAGTCCATATCTGACCCTAAATTTGCATTATGATGATGGGAAATCCCTCTTTGATCTCAAAAATCACTCTCGAAAAAATTATGAAGGATGGGAATCCCTCCCTGGATTGCTTCCTTAGGGCTAACACTGCCATAGCTTCAAAGGACTTCACAAGGATCGTCATGATCAAGGCTGATATTAACAGAGGATTGAGAGCTAAAATGTTAGGTCCAATCCCCATCTCGGAACACTGTTCCATTGCAGAGTTATAGACTACCAAAGTCGTGGCGTCATCATTCCATAACATCTGGTCAAAATGAAGCAACGGTCAAATCCTGAGAACATTGAACCCCGGGAACATCGGTAGGTATATACCTGCCTTAGGCCAACTTTGTATGAGGTTAGTCTGTCACGTTGCCTCTCTAAGAGGCATCAGGCAATAGTAATGCTTCGTTATTTTCACAGACTCATTGGGTATAATCTCGTCCAAGGTTTGATTTTTGCTGACAAGGGGCATCAGAATACCTGGAGTCAAATTTACTTAGCTATTGAAATACATCTCGTTAATAATACAGAGGTGAGTTTTGAGAATGGATCCTGGAAAAACCTGAAATGATGGTAAGTTATAGCCTATTGCACGTAACTGTTGCCTTGCCATAATGGAAAGAACTTTGAATAAGCTGAGGGAAAACCCTCCCATCTTCTTGAGAATGAACTATTGACCTCTACAACAACCAAAACTAGCCTGATATTATCTGCATTGTTTTCTTGGTTGCCAGACATCTCCACCCAGGGACCATTTCCCCCCTGTACGGTTGCTATTAGTTGGCCCGCAGGCAAGGCTTGAAATAAGCGGGAGCCCAGGGGCTAGTAGCCCCCAGAGACGAATTTTATGAACCAGGGGCTGATTTGGAGCCTAAACTGGAAGCCCCATGGGTTCTCCAGTTGACCCCATGAAATATTAGCTGTAACATGTACTACTGTAATATATATTTTGTGGGCAATGGAAAACCAACACTATAGTGTGTGTAATAATGCATGTGAACTAGTTCTATAGCATCTGGGGTATGCTCCCTTATTTTGCAGAAGACAAGAACAGAATTGAGGCCCCCGGGTCTACCGAAGTAGCCCCTGGTTGGTCCCATGCCAAAATACAGGAGCCAGGAGCTTTTTTCTTGGAAGATTAACCCCCGGTCTCTGGTACCCTATTTCAACCCTTGCCCGCAGGCAATGTCGAAAGCGGCTATTGGGGGACCTGCCAGTGATTGGAAATATAGAGCAGTGTCCTGATTCAATACATTCAAGGAGTGATCTCCAGGAGAGGTACATTTCTTCTGGTGAATTGTCCTCCCATGCTCCTCTTTCGTTCTTGAGAATATGCGGCCACAGCAGCTGTGTTATTAATTAACATTCCCACTGAGCTTTCCCAGTGACCTATTAATAATGTACTGTATTAATCCTGGATGGGTATGAATATTGAATACCTCAATGCGGCACTCTGGATGGATCATTACCCATATTTCGGAAGATTATGGAACCTTCATTCAAGCAGAACAATGGGCATGTCTGTTTAGGAATCAACCTTTCATGGGGTATGCATGACATTCCTAAATGTATATAGCCCCCTCTATTGAGAATCATGTTTTGTAATCATATCTGAGAACCATGCCCTCTTGTTTAGGCGGGAAATTAGATGGGTATATTTGCTCATTTGTTACCTTTAGAAATACTGAATACTGAGTAGTGTTATCAACTTCCATGTAATTATGTTCAATAAAATAAAGTATCATCATCCACCCTATTTTAGACATCGTATTTTGTCACATCAACCTTTCATGGGGAATGCATGACATTCTTAAATGTATATAGCCCCCTCTATATGAACATGATATTTTGTAATTACATCTGAGAACTATGTCCTCTTGTTGACTATCAGTGGTTTGGCATGAAATCATGAAGGCACATTTGCGATGTTGTTATGCTATACTGAGTATAGTGCTATCAACTTTCATGTAATTAATTAATTATGCATAATGAATTCAAGTTTCCTTCACTCTATTCCAGGCATCATATCTGGTAATCACATTTAGGCACATATTTTGCAGTCACCTTCGATAACAGAGCTTCTTGGCTGTCAGTGAATTCCTAAAATTTCTGAAATTCTCAGAAAGAATTTGATTGTTTCCTCTCTACTTCACACAGTTTCTATAATATTATGCGTGATCTATATGAATCTATAGTATGAACTATTTCAGGAATTTTACTTGGCAACCAAGTTTGAGAACTTTGCCATCTTCTGTAGTTTTCAGTCATCAATATCTATAATGCGACAATGGATGAGTGACTACTTTTGAGAGAATGTTTCGATTTATTTTTTAAACTTGCTTGATTTATATATAATTTTCCCGCCTGAACTTTGTTCAAGGAGAGACTTAGTGATCACTATGTTGTGTGTCTGTCTGTCCGTCTGTCTGTCTGTATGT
>JAUOBX010244970.1:0-11562 GCA_032360705.1 Eupentacta quinquesemita
TCTAATACTCCATGCCTGGACTGGAGACATCAATACTGTTGATATAATCTTGTTTAGCATGAAGACTAGGAGGAGAATTTCAGTGGGCCCTTTCACACTATCAACAGTTTTTTTCCTAAGAGAAAAACTTCAAGATTTTGTGACTCACGTTACATTATGTAATAGCACTAATTTGCAACACTCATGAGAAGAAATTGGAGTACTCAGGCAATTTTCACTTGTTGTAATGCATGAAACAATGTGTCAACACATAGCATGCACATAGACTAACTGTAAACCACATGGGAAGAGGTGGTAATTGACATTTCATCACTGATACCTAAAATTAGTGGTTTTCTTCCTAAACTGGCACTCAATGTTATTGAGGTCAGATTTCACCAAAATGTCGACCTCACACCATGATTTCATTAATTTTCATAACATATGAACTGTTTCCAACAATATAGGTAAGTATTCACCTCAAAATACACACTTTTAAATTTTGAGAGCTTGTCCATGTTTTCATGGAATTGCCCAAATGCATGTTTATGAAGAGTATATTTAAGAATTTTGGGGAACATACAAATGAGACAGGGTCACTTTGCAGTTTTGTTATATTACTATCCTTATCCTGAACATAGTAGAGAAATAAAATGCAATAAATTAGGTGAAGTTTAAACATCCAAATATGAGATGAATATCTCAATTCTCAGAACAGTGCTCTTGGCAAAGCAAGCAGGAGAGTTGCATGGATTTCCCACCAGTGACTCGCTCTTCAGTTTAGATGTAAGTTTACATTCTTTCATTTTATATCGACTGATCCTCGATTCCTTTCTCCACCCACCCTACATCTAAATCTAACACCTTTTATCAATTTCATAGACACATCGATATCACTATTGTCTTCAACCTCCTCATCGTTATCAATGTGGGTCATTCGGGGAACTCCCCCCAATAATAGCATGAGGACACCACTTCCCCAATGTAGTTACTGGGATCAAAACACCACTTTCATGTTTCTCTGGACGGACTCAAATTCTTCAATTTCAGTCTCTCATGAATCAATACACATCTGAATCTATCTTATTCCACATCAATTCCGAAGACCTATTTGACTTCACTATCATCATCTGCCAGAAATACTGGGTGGGGGAGGACTTGGTGAGGAGGGGGAATCCTCCAACGTAATTGATGGAATCAAAACGTCACTCCAGATGTTATGCTAGACCGACTCCAAAGAGTGATCAATTCCAGTCAGCCTTTTAACACATCCTCATGAATCTTAAAGACACCTTTGACTTCACCCTCATCGTTACCATCATCACCAGTCCCCGGGAGTACTGACTGAGCCAGAGGAAGAAGACTTGGTAGATCAGAGAAAGGGGCGGCTTCCCCCACCACCAAAGTAGTCGACCTCAAAGGGGTTTCGCCAATTTGGTGTTGCCCCTCGGCCGTATGGGCCCATTCCAAAGAGTCTTTCGATTCCCTTGACACGTCTGAACCACTTTATTCCTCATCAAATTCGAAGAAACCTGCACTTCACCCTCAGTGACATCATCATTGTCAACCTCATTTCCGGGACATACTCGCTGTGGTAGCAGGGGAAGACTTGTTGGATCAGAGAGAGGGCTTCCCCCAACGTAGATGATGGAATGAAAATGCCACTTTCATGTTTCTCTCGGCCTTCAATTCCAGCCCCTCAACACATCTGAATCTATCTATCTCATTCCTCATCAAATTCGAAGACACCTTTGACTTCACCATCGCCGTCTCCCAGAAAAACTGACTGTGGGAGCGGGGGAAGACTGGGTGGATCAGAGAAGGGACTGCTTCCCCCACCACCAAAGTAGTCGTCCTCGAAGGGGAAGGCTAGTTCGGTGTTGCCCCTCTGCCGTATCGACTGGCTCCTGAGCGTCTCCAGTTCCTGTTCCTGAAGACCAAGCCGGACCTTGAGGGCCTTGTTCTCCTCCTCGCAGCTGTTCAGGGTCTGGAAGAGATGACTGATGTGTTCCATCAGTTCCTCATTCTGCCTCTCCATCCTCCTGATCAAGGCCTCTCTCGGGTCCCCTTCCCTCGACTCTGACTCGACGGCCGTCCTTGATTTCTCTGACAATGTTGAATCTCGACTGATCGACCGCTCGGCAAAGAACCTCCTCAGCACAGGCATCCGATAAGAGCAAGCTTCGCCCTCGGT
Source organism: Eupentacta quinquesemita (assembly GCA_032360705.1). Taxonomy (NCBI): domain Eukaryota; kingdom Metazoa; phylum Echinodermata; class Holothuroidea; order Dendrochirotida; family Sclerodactylidae; genus Eupentacta; species Eupentacta quinquesemita. The sequence continues at coordinate 2,174 of JAUOBX010244970.1, forward strand.
CTCCTGAAACATGTTCTCATTTAAACATGCGAGCAAAGAGTCTGTGCCATTATCAGTCTCATCCGGAATTGAGGGTTCCTGATTGTCCTCCACATATTCCTCCTCTTTGGTCTCCTCTCGAGTGACTGTTTCAGTCAGCTGAGCTCTCTCCCAGTCTAGTTCCTTCTTTCTAGCAATGGACTCCAGTTTTCGCCTCCTGGCTAAATCCTCTTTCCTCCTCTCCATAACCTTTGGCTGTTTCCTGAGGTACTCCAACTGTTTCTGCAGTGACTCCAAGACCCGAGCATTTGTTGATCGTTTGAGAGCATTCTCCATCAGATCTATAAAATAAAAGAGTGTACAGGTTGGTCATATGAAGTACATGGTTCCTATTGTCATTCTGGTGTCGGGCTGGAGGGTTCAACGATTAGCAAAAGTCGAAGAGTCTCACACATCCTATCCGGTTGTGTGTTGTCGTTCTGTCTTTTGTTTTGTGTTTATTTTGTTTTCTTTCTGTACGTCTTCGTTTTCGTTTTTAGGTCTGCTGAAGCGCTTAGAGGCTTTTGCATTAGTCGCGCCATTAAGTCCTCATTATTATAATTATTATTCTTATTGCACGATGACTCTGCTGTGGTTTCTTGCTACTGGTCAATGGCGTGGAGAACGATCTGTGTGGCAGCCTCGTTCTACGTGGAAAACAGATGTGACTGTTGTACTAGTGTTGGCACTCTACCTCTTGTGATGGACTTGACCGTCTCGCTATCGGCAAAATCCTCCAGCAAGGATAACGAACTCGTTCTCTTCCAAACCAGTGCATTGTCAACAATCAACTCAAACCCAAAAGCAGCAACGGCGACTTCGTTTGATAATCCCCTCATGAGGATTCTGTAGTTCAGCACTTAGCGGGCTGCAATGATGTGTTGAACTGGAGAGGAATCGCCAGCACGCCAACGTTGGCGCTCCATCTGCTTTATCGAGTCTTCTCTGTGGTACCTGTCGGACACAATGACAGCAATATCAACTCCAACGTCTTCATTTTCAGGCAATATGAGAATCCTCTTTATAAATTGTGTGACAGATCATCGAAGGTCTCGAAGAGTCATTCCGCCTCTGCATCAAAGCCATTCCGTCGATAATGTTGCAGTGCTTTGCGTTTGGTTCCATGCTTTTAAAAGAGTTACATTCGGGACAACATTAATCCAGCCTCTTTGCAAGGACCCCAGTGCACATCAACTTCTTCTGCTTGTCGATAGGTAGGGTTCTCTTCCATGTCTGCGGAGGTTTGGATATTTAGTCTCAGTTGCGGGTCTCGAAAACTGTCGGACTTCGAACTGTGTACCATACGATTTGTGCAAATTTCAGCATACACTCCTTGCCGGTTTCTTGAAACTTTGCGAGTGATTCCCTAACTTCTTCAGTCACAACCTGTTCAGTTACAATATTGATCTTGACACAGCTCCAATAGTTTTAGTACTGGTTTACCAGTGCACAATCTCCTTCACATCTGCGATTTTCTTGCTCATCTTGACTTGCCAAGCTCTCCGTGAATGTATGTTGCAGATGCTGTAGTGCACATGATTTCCATAGCCTCTGAATATGAACCAGTGCTAAGTTTAGTGAGAGGCCAAATGAGGTCAAAGTAGGTCACCAGATGTAGTTTACACAGACGAACAGAACTTTCCATTAGGCAGGCCTCGACCAAATTTCCGAGGCTGGGAGATCCGAGGCCGAGGCCGAGGCCGAGTCCGCCCTCTCCGAGGCCGATGCTGAGGCCACCCTAACCCGGCCTCGAGGACGGCCTCGAGTCCTCCAACAATGACACATACACACACACATCCACACACACACACAATTGCATGACTGCATAGATTCCTCTCACATTCAGCAAGGAATCAATCAGATAAAGTAAGTCTACAATAAAAACAATCGGGTTATTGCACTCCCATTTGAAGTGGTACACCAAGTTTCAGCTTGATCAATAAAATGTCAGTATCAGCCTATCATACCAACTACTCTGAACGTGTCCACAACAATGTTTTCCTTACCTCTGCTGACCTTAGATAGACATGTAGGCTTACTCATCACCATGAACATACATAACATACACACCAAGTATGAACTTCGCCCATTTATAAGTGGGTTCAATTTTCCCTAAGAATAATTCCACCCACACCAACACAATAAACTTCTTGTACTTCTCTTGAAGAATATACACTCCAAATTTCAGCACCGTTTCATTGTTAGCGCGATACGATTAGGCATGAGGGATCGAGGTTGGGAGTACGCAAAGTGATTCAATTCTGGGCATGTAGTTCATTGATTATTCAATCAATTTCATGTAAATCATTGTGTTCACGCGTTATCACGATCGCAGCAACACCGTATGACCTATGGTGATGTAGTTTGGCACAGGTGGGCTATTTAGACCTATTCGTGAAAATATGCAAATGCTTCTCCTCCTAGAGTTGAAATCTGGTGATCATGAAAGTTAGTCATTATTATCAGCTACCAATGCTACATATGGGGTGTTAAGTGATGATTCTTCTCCTGAAGTTCGAGTCAGGTGATTACGAAAGTTGGTCAGTATTATTGAGAGAAATACCAGATAGTGTGTACAGTTATTCGAGGTCAAATGTCGTCAGGGCGTCAATTTTTTGCCAAAATAGTCATTTTGAGAATCAAATAAACATGTGAGCTGCTGTGCCATTGGTACTCTTGTTCAGAGTGTGTGAGTCGAACAGCCTCTGAGGTCATGGGTTCAGGTCATAAGTTTGAAGGTCGAGTTAAAAAAAATGTGTTAGGAGTCACAGGACAAGTTTGTGTTTGTATGTGATAGAGTTCAGTGTGCTACATAGACGAGACCAAATCCAAACTTCAATTGGATACCTGGTTTTAGAATTACGAAGAGTCAAATGTCGGTGCTATCACCCTATTGACAATAGCAATGGGTACCATAAAGGCCCGGTCACATTATAACGATTTTTTCAGCGGATTGCTACACGATTTCTTGATTTTAGGCTGACTACAAAGGAATGCGGTAATGAGGTTCATACACGCTGATAGAACATCTATATACCTTCCCTTAGCCTGAAGGTCCTTAGTCAGCTCCATTCTAATGTGACGTCATATCGAAAAACAATAAAAATCGGACGATAAATCGGTTAGCTCTCCGATAAAAAGAAGCTGTGTGAATATCTCGAGTTGGGAAGGGGCGATTCCACATCGAATTGGTTACACATATAGCGAATGAGGTCTTTTATCATCGACGCTGGGTATACCCGCCAAATTAAAAAGAGACTGGCATTCGTAAGCCAAACATCGGAAAAATCGGATCGTTGCACTATACGATATCGTTGTAGTGTGACCGGGCCTTTACGGTCATTATAATATATGATGCTTTTAGGATTGGAGGCATTACAAAGAGGTTAAATGGAACATTCTCATAAGAACGCCATGTCTTTGAAGGTTATTGAAGGTAACTTATAGACAGGATACTGCCAAATGATACATTTTTAGCTCAGCCTAGGCTAGGTGAGCTATCGTGATCATGCATGTATATATATATCTATTGATCTATCTATTTATTGATCTGTTTCCAATTGATGCAAATTGCTACTCCTCCTACAACCTTCAATTGATAACTAGAAACTTAGTGGCAATGATGACAAAGTCAAGGGCCATCGAGTTGTTCAGGAATTCTGGACCCGACGCCCGGTGTGGGGCCAGTGGCCCATCATGTGGAATCACGCAAAATGCTTCTCCTCTCACAAATTTTAGCACACAGTGCTGATGTTCGATCATAATGTTTGTCTATAACAGCCGTTCTTTCGGGGTGCCCAGGAATTTTTCGAGGGCCCATTCCATGAAATTCCACATAATGATGGTACTTGAAATGCTTCTCCTCCCACGAATTTTCAGTGCACAGTGCTGATGCTCAGTCATGATGATAGTCTAACAACCTTACTTTCGGGGTATTCAGGAATTTTTGGCCCAATGACCCACTTGGGCCCGAGTGAACATGTTATGAAATTCCACTTGGTACCGAAATGCATCTCCTTCCATGTAATATTCCTTAGGTTGATGGCCATTGTGATGATATTTGAGCCGAGGGGCCCGGTCTGGACCTCAGGGCCCATTATATGAGATACTTCGAAATCTCCTACAGATTCTGTTACACAGTGCTGATGATTGGTCATAATGATGGTCTAACAGCCGTACCCGCGGGATGTTCAGGAATTTGGGGCCCAAAAATGGCCCGGGGTCCCATTTTATAAAATGTCACACAATAATGCGTGAAATGCTTCCCCTCCTACAAGCTCCAATTCATTTTCTTCAAGTTACTTGTAATGGTCTTTAGGTAGAGGTCCATTAGGGGTGTTTGGGAATATCGGGCACAGGGCCCGGTTCCATTAGAAATCACAGTCATAATGATGCTCTAGTAGCCGTACCTTTGGGATGTTCAGGATTTTTTGGTCCAAGGTCTCAAATGCTATCATGATATCAATGTTAGCTCAATCAGTCACTTCTCATCAGATTACACTAGTAGTAATAGTAGGTCGAGTATTGTCTATCCGACATGCCCAGTGATTATACTCCGCCACGCTTCGAGATCCTGTGCTAGGTTTACTGCTTCCTCGAAATCGTTTATGTTGATGACCTTGAATTGCGACTTTTTCCTTCCAAAGAAAGTGGTCACTGGTCTTCCTACTGCCTTCGCGGTATGTCTCAGTGCTTCCTTCAGAGCAACCTTTGCTGGAGCGTCCTCCTGGAGTCTTGCAACATGACCGAAGAATCTCAATCTCTAATGTGCGATGATGTATGACCAAGGGACTTGGTTAGTCTCGTTGTAGAGTTCGTCGTTTGATAGCCAGTTGTTATTGGTCCATCTGATGTTCAGGACATAACGTAGAAGTTTTCTTTGGGGAGTGTCAATTTTGAGATCCAAGTCTCTCGTTGTGTCCCACAATTCGCAATTGTATAGAAACATACTCTTTATTAGTTCGATATTTTTGCACATTCTTTGGCTCTTGAAGATAGTTAACAGAGTGTTGAAAGCACCATTGGTTATGCCAATCCGTCGGTTAATATCTTCGTTGATCCCCAGCAAACGTCCTACATATCCACACTTATTCCAATCCTCATCTCCATTTCCTGTGATAAAAAACTCCTCAGTCTTTGTGCTGTTGATTCTCACGGCAGGTTCTTTCTGCCAGTTTTTCAGAAACTCTTTCTTCAATGTCCTGCAGTATATGCTCCCCAGTTGATGCCCAAGCAATGTCTGGTTGCACCAGTGAAACAATATTACGCGTACCAGGTGAGCTACTGTGCCATTGGCACTCTCGGTCTGCAATACCTTGAAGTGACAGTGCATGTCATCGAGGGGTAGCATTTTTCTTTATGAAATGGGTAATATCATCAAGGGTCATTTAACGTCTCTTATGGACAGAATCCAAGAACGGAAACCAAAATGGGCAATAACTTCGATTGGCAAAGTCCTACATGTTCGATCTTTCTGGACTAGTTGCGAATATTTTTAGTGGATATTTTCGAACATAACTGCCATTTACATCCAAAGGGCACTTGGGGGACAACTGAAAGAAATGTAACTACCAATAGGAGACATCGCCTCGAGCTCCGTGGCCAACGATGCAGGTTGGATTTTCGTGAACACTTCTTCTCGCAGAGAGGTATCAATGAGTGGAATAGCCTTCCGGAAGATGTTGTTTCATCTACGAGTGTGAATTTATTCAAGAATAGCCTTGAGTTGTTTTCCAAGAACTACGGACGAGTTCTGTAGGCATTGGTCTTTCTCACTTTCGGGTTGTTGTGGCTACGGGATCGTTTTTGAGGAATTGTGTCCTTCCCGACCAATCAATACTAAACTTAATAGTTTTCTGGTGATAACTTGAAGTTACTGTGTCGCATATGGTCGATGATATGAGCACAGTGCATCTTCCCTAAAACAGGGGTATCATCAAATGTCATTTGATGTACATTATGGACCTAATGGACACGATGTGCAATACCTTCGATCGGCAAAGTTTTATATGTTCGATCTTTCGGGGACTAGCTGCAATTAGTGTTAGTTATTATTTTCGAACAGAACTGTCATTACATCCAATGGTCACCTGAGAGTCAAAAACTAGTTTTCTGGCCGTGAAATTATAACCGGATATTTACGAAAGTTGGTAGGTGCGCCACTTCGATCCATTACCCGACCTGCATCTGTGGGACATTCGACCTCGATTTGACCTCAATTCGACCTCTGATGACCTTTATCAGTTTTCTTAGCCCAATCATATTCCCGTGGCCATTTTCAGATGTCAATAGCACCTTCCGATCAAACGAGCCATGATTCGATCCTGTGTGACCTTTGTGTGTGAAGATATGGGGTCGAAGATTTAGGTTAAACAATTGGTGCGGTTAGGGTGTATTCAGTGGAGATGACCCACATTATTCATGAAACATTTATAGTGGAGGACTGGGCACTGTTTTGAGGTCTGTTTTCAGTATTGAGAAATTTCGTTAACCCTTGTAGATAGTGATGTTATCTCCGTCATAAAGCATATATAAACATGAATATAAACATCATGATTCAATATTCTCAAATGATCAGGTATTTGAGGTCCAAGGTCATTTGGTGTGCCATATGGGCCATTTCGTGAAACAAATGTCAAAGGCTTCGTTTTCTGTGGTTCGAATCTGATGAAAGTTGGTCATTATCATCCGGTACCAATGCTACATCTGAGCTGTTTAGGGATTAACGGCCCAAGGTCATCATGGTAGGCCATCTGGGTCATTCTGTGAAATAGGTCAAATGCTTCCCCTGCTAGAGTTCGAATCCGTTGATCATGGAAATCGGTCATTATTATTGGGTACTAATAATTAGACATAAGGGTCGCTCAGGAATTTAATGTGGTTTAGGGAGCTTCTCGGCCAGAATGGACATTTTTAGGACCTTATGAGGAAAATAATAGTCATAAGAGTTAATGATGATCTTAATAATGAAGACTCGATAGAGCGCCTAATGCAAAACCCTCTAAGCGCCTCAACAGACCTAACATGAAAACGAAAACAAACAAAAAGAGATCACAAACACAAAAACGCACATAAGACAGAACAGAGGCGACAGCACACAGCAGGATAGGAAACGTAGGAGTCGAACAGATAGAAAATGCTGTGTGAAGAGATAAGTTATGTGATCTCAAGGCGTTGCTCGGATGCTGACCTGAGAGCTCTGGTAGGAACATGCAGCTGAACAAGCTCTGAGATGAAATCAGAAGCCATGCAGGTAACCACCTTTTAAGTGAGAAGAAGGATTTTGAAAGTGATCCTCTGTCTAATAGGGAGCTGGTAGAGCAAAGGTGATATACTCTCATGACGAGGAACACAGTGAATAAGGCATGCAGCAATGTTTTGGACTCACTGAATCTCGTTAAATAGGTTGTCAGGAAGACCAAACAACAGTGAATTACACTTGTCCAGCATAGACGTAACAAAAGCATGGACCTGCATGGTGGTAGTCTCCTGATCCAGGTATTGAGGAATGTTCCCTATCATTCTAATGACATGAGTACTCGGACTCGGATTGATAGGACTTGACTCAAGACTTTCCATCGGCCTTTAAGACCCACCTTTTGTACATGTGCATATTGCATTATATCGTGTCTTGTTCCCCACAGTCCACATTGCCTGTTCAGGAGCATCTCTCCATGCCGTTTGAGGAAGTCCGGTCTCAGCACCAGATGGCTAGGCTGCTCCCCAGACCACTGTACATCCTTTATGTGCAGTCCAGTGCTTACAGCGAAGCATGTGGTAAGTTGTCTAATACAAATACTCCTTTGTGCAGTCAAATGTCTATATGTGCCATCAATACATGGAAAACTTTTGAGATGTCTTTATGATCAGTCAAAGGCATGAAGAACTTTTTTAAATGACTCTATGTGCAGTCAAATGATTCCATTTACATTTGAATGCAAAATCATATTGTTAAATGCTTCTATATGTAGTCAGATGCATGAAGAACTCTCCAAATGCTCTCATGTGCGGTAAAGTGCATGATCTGTCTCAGCACCAGGTGGCTAGGCTGCTACTCCGACCACTGTACATCCTCCATGTGCAGTCCAGTGGATACAGTGAACTTAGTGAAGCATGTGGTCAGTGGTGAGATGCCACTATGTGTTATGAAATACATTGAACACTTGTCAAATGCCTCAATGTGCCGTCAAATAACTTTGTGTGCAGTAAAATTCATAGCAAACCTGTCAAATGTCACTCACTATCTGCTATCAATTGTCAAATACACATATATATGTGACCCAACCAACCCATTGAAATGAGTCCGAAGTCGCACTCACTCGAAGAGCGTAAGAGCTAAAAAAAATAGCTGCATTAGGCACTGAACATGTAATTTGGGTTCAAATTCAAGTGACGTTTTGTACTACAAGTTGAATCACAAATATCAAGTGTTATATATCATTTTAAAGCCAAGAAAAAGCTCTTTCAGGAACTGTATCGATCTCAATTTGTTCCAAAAAATGACTTCAGACTCATTTCAATGGGTTGGGTCCCATATGTACAGTCTAATGGATGAGGCACTTTTGAAATGCCTCTATGTACAATTGAATGTTCTTCAGCGCAATCAAATAACCTCATGTGCAGTCAGTTGAATGATACAATTGTCAAATCCCTCTATATGTGATATCAAATCCATTAGGCACTTGTCAAATGCCTCTATGTATGGTCAGCAAAATGTTGTTATATACAGTCAAATGCATGATGTACCTGTCAAATGCTTCTATGTGTACTGACATGCAATATGCATTTGTGAGATGCATCTATGTGCATGAAATGCAAGATGCATTGCGAAATACCTCCATGTAGATCCATAGGAGAGACAACAATGAATTGTCATCTTTTGCCTCAAAAAGTGTTTAAAGCAGAAAGTTGAAAGTGGGAATGTTTGATTCCTCCACATCAGGAATGAGCAGGAGGAATTTGGGTAACATATGTTAATACATGTTTGAACTTCTGTCATTGTAATCTAGAGTCTCTGCACATACCCTGTCATTTGATCTGAATGATTCATGTTCGTTAGGCTTATCAAGGCATCCTGGCCTTGTTGAACCTGGGCAGAACATTCGATAACCATCAGTTAATTATATTCCCTGGTGTAGCTATCTCCATCGCTTGCCTGCACACGTTCTCGTCTTCACGCCTCCACACATACCACCTCAGCCTTGCTCGCCTGCATTTCATGCTCAGCTGTTCCACCCCAGGTCGCCTCTGTACCTCCCTTACTTTATCCTCCCTTATCAGCCCCAACATTCAACTATTCATTTTTAGCTCACCCTAGCCATATGGCTAGGTGAGCTATTGTGATCATGCAGGTCTATCTATCTATCTATCTA
>JAUOBX010245081.1:0-11562 GCA_032360705.1 Eupentacta quinquesemita
AGCCCCGGTCACACTGCAACGATATCGTATAGTGCACCGATCCGATTTTTTTTATTTTTGGCTCACGAATGCCAGTCCCTTTCCATTATGGCGGATATACACAGCGACAATGATAAAGGACTCCATTCCATTTGCTATGTGTGTAACCAATTCGATGTGGAATCGCTCATTCCCAACTCGAGATATTCACCCAGCTTTCATTTATCGGAGAGCTATCCGATTTATCGTCCGATTTTTTTTTCTTTCCGATATGAAGTCACATTAGAATAGAGCTGGCTAAGGACCTCCAGGCTAAGGAAAGGTATTTGGATGTTTTATCAGCCTGTATGCACCTCATTACCGCATTCCTTGGTAGTCGGCCGAAAAGCAAGAAATCGTGTAGCAATCCGATAACAAAATTGTTATAATGTGACCGGGCCTTAAAGCTAGCCATCCATTTCTGCGCAGCGCAGGGCATCCGCAGTATTCGCCATTCACTACTTGCGCAGGCTATCCACACATTTAAAAAACAGCAATATCCTGTTTCCCGCTAAAATGAATATATTTATAATATGGGAATATTCAGTCAATCGTGTCATCGTTACACTATACTAATGTGTTCAAACACACGACACTGTATCAAAACATTATTTTACAGTCGTTCAACTTCAATTCCAAGCCACTCCACTCTGGCATTGATAAATATTGCCTGATCAGTGTTCCATTGAACATCCGCGGGGGCTGCACTGCGCACGTCTGAATGGCAACTCAAGTGATTCTTCGTTTTCGATTTCTGCGGACTGCGCTGCATGGTAGTGGATGGCTGGCTCAACAGGTCTTACAAGAAATACCTGAGACAATGCTTTACTGCAAACTGTGACAATTTGAAGATACAGTAGCTGAAAGTAGATCCTGAAGCATTTTCATGTGTTTCAAATTATGACTAGTCCATGTCTTATAAATGTTCATATGAGCATCCAGTTTCCCTCGTCAGATGAAATAAAGTTTCACTATTTACTTACAGGGTAAATTCAAACTGAAATATGGGTAAAATTAGATCCTCAGGAATTTACATGTGTTCTGGACTAGTGTATAATCTTCCTACAGTAGCATGCTGATTAACTCTTTGTCGACCGAGTGTGCGAATATGGCATTGCAGGAGGGAGGTCAACAGTGGTCATGAGTGAATGATTCCTGAAATATGTGTGTGCAAAATGGAGTACCTACTGCATATTCAAGCCTGTGCGTGTACTGTTGAGACTTGTGTGTAGGCTAAAGAACAGGAGTTCCAACATTAAACCCTCGTCAGCCATGTGTTATGAGGAATAGTTCACTGTGCTATTTGATAATAATACTAATAATATAGGACTTGATAGAGCGCCTAATGCAGGTATCTAAGCGTTTTACAGACCTAGAAAGACCTAAAATAAAACAAAGGCAAACGGAAAGAAACAAAATGAACACAGAAAGACAGAACAGAGGTGACAGCACACAGCAGGATAGGAAACAAAGGAGTCAAACAGACAGTATTCAATTAGACAACATGGAGAACATGCTGCCTTCCATAATGTTTTCTGGTGATATTAATGTCTTCATTTCTGAGGGGAATGATCACAAATCTGCAGGGTTGTTCAGGAAGGCCAACATTGAATATTGCATGATGGGATACCTTCTATATCACACAATGCACACAGGTTCCTTGGTGTAGTGGGTTCAGTAAGTGTGGGGAGTTGTTGAAGAATCAGGTGCGATGAATCTCGTCAGTCAGCTGTACGCAGTTACCATCAGCAGGGCTGTCTTAGAAGATCATCAGGTCAGTTTGAAAGAAGTTGCGCGAAAATTTGTCATCCTCGACAATTGCTTGAGCATAGACATGCCTGCATTTATCACCCCTCCCTAAGTTGTGCGTATCGAATTCAATAAGGCATGATGGCCAATCACTCAATGAGTTTTCCTCCCAGATAAAATCATGGGGTTACGATTACGGGGACTCTGACATCGTGTGGCCCCGGGCCTGGGCCCAAGGCCCCTGACATCGCGGGGCCCAGTGGGCCCATGTGTTAAGACCTGTTACCATGGTCAAAATTACAAAAATGAAGAGTCAGAAAGTGAAGGCGAGATATTGGTGGTGCTGATCCTCAATCAACATGGCCAGGGTTCCTCGATGAACCTTCAGTGGCTCCCTGAACCTGTACCATTCAAATCAATATATGCCTACACCTGCACTTTCCATTTAAATTGATAAACACGATCTGTTTCTGTTATTTTTTGTTGCATGATGTGGGTACATCTTTCTCTCTGTTTTCAAATCCCTCTGTATTTTTTATGCTAATTTCTGCCTAGAGGTAGAGTGAACTGTTCCCTGCAGAACATAGCTTCTTTGGTACTGTCATGTATATACTTGTGCAATAAATTCTAATGAAACCTGAAGCTTGTTTCTCTCATCTTCATAAACGTTTTGCCTATGAGCTACCTTGTGTCCCTGCGGCACAAGGCCCTAACCTACAGTCAGAATGGAAGAGTGGTGGAGCGGATGAGTGGGGGAACAGTATCAGTGACGTTTGCAATACAAAGTTCCAGGTTTATTCTGGGTTTGATTCTCCCATTCACACATCTTCCTCCAGAGGTGGCTGTACTCAGTGAGGACTGGCAGGGGTAGTGGTGTCCGGGCTCATCTGTGGTGCAGAGCACTAATTATTTATGGGCAGTTGCTTGACTTGTTTCAGATTAGTTGAAATGAGTCTCGTTAGTCGTCTGTACCCAGGTATCATGGTTAGACTTTGAAGGAGAGAAATGAAAAAATAATTCCGCTCCTCCAGGACCTGGGTGGTCAGATATTGGTGTTCTGTGGCCATCTGTCGAATGGGGACATAAAATGGCGGTCCTGGGAGCAGGTTGGGATTGGTTCAGTACACCCCTGTCTCGATATGATCTGAGGACTAGTCAGGGGAAGGCAAGTTAACTCCGGTACTTATCCACGATCAACATGGACAGGGTTCCTCAATGAGCCTTCAGTGGCTTCCTGAACCTGTATCGATCAAATCAAATGAAACACACGAATATGATCCTTATCTGGAATGTGCAAGATATGACAGAATACTGTATATCTGGAATTTACTTCCCTGTTATATACATTGAATGTGAAGGGCATGAGAAATGGAAACAATTACAATGATATATACATAATCCTAAAGTGGCAGCAGTACCAATCCTAATAACAATAACTAGTCTTACATCTATAATATTCACATTGTAATACTGCTCAGCATCAACAAATTAGATATCAAAGATGATTACAGAGGAAAAATCCTTTCACAATCACCACATATCAATATAATGCCTAGACATTGTGAGTCGTTTTGGCGCGTCCCACCTCCTATTCTTTTACTGGAGTTCCTATAGAAAAATAGATAATACAATAGCTAAAAATGGATTACTCATGGGAGCACGAAAGTACACAACAAAAAGTAAGATCGAGAATAGCACAATGATCCCTCACATACGTAAAATGAATTGATGAAAGGACTTTACAGCGAATCTGTGTGGTATTAACACGCTCGTTCTATGTTGTCCTCTCTGCCTCGAGTAGTCATCTAAACCCTCCACGGATATCACCCATTCACCCTAATCAAAACCAGACACATTGTCAGTTGTCAGACAGAAAATCATGAATAATATGGTGTTCCAACTCTGGCAAGTGATGCCCAGGTTGAGCTCGATTCCTTACACGTCATGTCCACGAAATTCACTTGGGTAAGATAGGGCCATGAAGATGTAGTGATTCTATACTATTGGGTACACTGACATGGATGTGTACCTCTTCAAGCCTGGAGCTCGTTTGACAGATAATCTTGTACTTCTGTCTTCAATACTGTGATCCCATGCCTCAAGGCTCATCAAAGAAACGCTAGTCACGTTATCGTAGAAGAGCACCAGCCAGCCGACTAGTGCTCAGATAATATGAAGTAAGGAGTGCTGAACCTACACCCTGGACCAACATTCACGTTCTCATCCAGCAGATGATCAATGAACTCCATCAGACTGCTCCCTCAGAACCTGGAGGAGCCAAGTCTGACAATGGTAAATACCTAGTTGGGAATTTCGGGGAGGAGAACCATTGCCCCAATTCGATTGAATGTACAGGTTGATGCATAGACCTGCATTCCTGTTAACCTTCAGTGCAACATGTTCCCATCTGCTGAAGGGCAGTGGTTGAGTGTTCACGGTTGGTTTCCAGGACTATTGGGACCCATCACTCCATAGCTGATTCTAGTCCTGTTTCTCCAGAAATCCGACCCTATATGGTAGTGACGCCCCCTCGTCAGTCACGCTATGCCCTCGGTGATACTGGGGGTAACGGAACATCCTCCGGTGGAGCGATTCCCCCTAACTCTCATCTCTGCTTAATGGAGGTGGTTGACTGCTTACGGTTGTTTTCCAAGACTATTGTAGCTTCATCCATGACTGATTCTAGTTGTTACCTGTCGGTGTCTTCTGCTCGTAGCAGGTTGGCTGTCATGGACGTCCATCTACCACTGTGTTGGGCCAGCAAAACACAGTCTAGGTAGGTACTCCCTACGGCACCAGTTCGAGATGTCCCCTGCCCAGTTGCGGCGAGACCAGCCCGTCCTTTCCTCCCCTCCATCTTCTAGTTCTGTCTCTTCAGAAAATCTGACCCTATATGGGAGTGGCGTTCCTGTCACACATGTGACGCGCTCGGTGATGCTAGGGGTGGGTGAACCGTCCTAGCTCCGATCATATGAAGGCCCCATCTCTGCTGGAGGTCGAAGTGTTTGCACGTTCACAGTTCGTTTCCAGGACTTCCGTAGCTCCATGATGCATGGCTCATTTTAGTCCTTCCTCTTTAAGAATCTGACCCTATATGGGAGTGGCGCCCTCGTCAGTCCTGTTACGCCTTCGTTGATACTGGGGATGGCTGAACCGTCGTCTGGTCGGGCAATGATGAACTGATGTAGGAGCCGGGTAAGCCACACATATAATTCGATCTTGGCTAACTGTTCCCCTGCACACGCCCGTTTACCTGTAACAGCGAGGACAGAAGAATTGAATAGTATATGGATATGCGTATGCTCGGCCACATTCAAAAGACAGTGAGAAATATGATAGTGAGAAATATGATAGTGAGACAGTGAGACAGTGAGAAATATGATACAGATGAAGTCGGATTTGCGTGAGGCAGGGGAAAGAAAGGGGGAAGGATGCTATTCAGATGGCCCAATTATTTCATATCTGACCCATATGTGGCTCATCAGTAAGGATCCCAATCACCTATGGCAACAACTCTCCTCGTATGCGTACCTGGGATATTTTTCTGCCACTCCGTCGATGATGCAGGAAGTCCACCAGTGCAAGCTGTTTCACCGGGCCAATTGATAAGCCTTTATCGCTTATCTCCCAACCAAATCAACTCCCTACAATATTGTATCCCAGATACCCAGTAGAGATCAATAATATCCGGTTGTTATGTAGTGCTTTATCACTGATTTTCAGCAATCTGATAGCGTTTTACAGATATTACACTGATCATCAGTGACTCGTCAATCAATGTATGCGTGCTTTCCTTTTCGTTCTTCCCTGACGCACAATCACGGTGTATCACGTCAATATGTCCCCTGCTACTATTTACCAGTCACCCCGCAATGTTCCCAATAACGCCCGGGTGGTACGAGGCATCGGTAAAACCACCCAGCCGGGACTCGAACTAGCAAACTTCTGATCACCAGCCCAATGCTTTACTGACCGAGCTTATCCGATCCCCAAGTATAGTTATTTGAAGAGAATAGTATTTGAAGGAACCAACGTACCTATTCCGAATGGGATGAGGTTTCTGGGCTTGACGAAGTTTCCCTCTTCATCCAAGAACCTCTCTGGTCTGAACCTTTCTGGTTCCGACCACAGACTGGGGTCATTCATGACGGCATGGACGTTCGACACCACCACACTCCCCTCCGGGATGAGGTACCCGTCCAGAATGACGTCACCAGTGGTAGCGTGGGGGACTCCCAATGGCGCGATGTCGCCCACCCGCAGGATCTCAGAGATGGTAGCGTTCACGTACGGTGTGTCAGCCCTGTCCGCGGTGGTCGGGTATCGGTCTCGTCCGACCAGGGAATCGATCTCCTCTCGGCATCGTCCCTGGATACCCGGGTGCGTCATTAGGAGAAGCGTGGCCCAGCGGAAGGTCGTGGATACAGTCTCGGTCCCAGCGAGGTAGAGGTCACGAACGAACCAGAGAAGGTTCGATTCCGAGAAGTGATCGCTGGGCAAGTCGCTCTGGATTACTTCTAGGTACTTGTCAACAACATCTTCCGAGCTTGGACTCGACTCGGCTCGATGCTGCCGGATGGAGTCATCCCACATCGCTTTCAGGGCTAAATTAGCCTACGCGAGAAGAGGAGATAGAGAGATGGAATCAAATGTCAGGAAATATATCAAACACGCCAAAGAGCGTACCCTTGTAAGTCGAGCATCTGTCAAAAACAACACCAACTAACGATGAAGAAGACAAGCATCGTGTATCGTGACTATGATGGTTCGAAAGAGGAGTACAATATGCCATCAATATTCGCTCCAGCTCCGTCTCCCAGCATGAAGCAAGATGCAGGAAGACATCAACTTGTTATTGACGTGGGATCGGATTTCCTCGATTGATACGACTCGAATCATACCTACTAAAGGCAGATGAGCGCTCTCGACATACCTAATTAGGAAGGTTCATTCCGCCCATGTGTAAATAATGATAGGACCCTGTAAGGTAACCGAATACACACTGCATCCATTTGCAAATGCATTTAACTCATTTGTACCCCTTTTTTATGCGGATGGACAACACAAGTAGTCAATGTCTCTGTGTTCGTCCGTTTGCTTTTTAACTTGTAAGGCCTGTGACTTATGGCCCCGGCAGTGAAGGATGACTCGAGACCGGTCTCGGTCTTGAGACCGATTTTGAAAGACTCGGACTCGGACTCGGATAATATGGACTCTGACTCGGCCCGAAGGATTCGGGGACTCGGTCCGAGTCCTTGTCCGAGTCCTTCACTGATTGTTTTGCAAGCGAATATCTCGGTTATTTCATTCATAAGGACACAAAAGCATTGTATTGAACATGCTAACAACGCTGAAATAACAGAAATGATGCATCCAACACTTTGACAGAGCTTATTTGTGTTTTTGTGTAGCTTAAGCCATGTAGAACCATACACACAAGTCAGCAAAATCTAATAGTGTACATTTCGGCTGGTATGTCGAGTTTCTATGAGGACTCGGAGACTCGACTCAGGACTCGGACTCGGTTTCGGACTCGGGAGCTGAGGACTCGGACTCGGACTCGGACTCGGTCTTGGACTCGGACTCGGACTCGGATTGGCTGGACTCGTCTCCATCACTTTGAGTCAGCAGAAGTCAGATGTCCCCTTTCCACTCCCCCCGTGACTCAAGTAACCAATAAATGTATATAATACAATAACATAAAATTATACCGTCCAGCGGTACTGTAGTTCAACAGCTTCTTTTAGGTGATAGCAGATGTCCCAATATTTGCCAAATAGGGTGGGTGGGATCATTAGAGGCGACCTACTCTCCAGTCCCAACCTCAACCCCCCTCCCCGTCTCCCTCCTTGAAAATATATCGGAATGTCAATGTGTACGCCAGGACTGGTGTGCAGGTAGTTTACCTTTTTGTACTTTTTGCCAGTCTCTAAGTGGTCTGAGATGGTGCTGAACGCCCCTAGCCCCGCTCCTTGGAAGACATCCAGGATCGCGCAGACCTCCTTCAGGAGTCGCGGGTCTTCATGCTCCAGCTGTCTCCCGAAGACCAGGGATGATATGACGTTACAACTAGCGATAGAGAACGTATGAGAGACGTCTACTGAGCGGCCCTCGCTCTCACCGATGGTACGTGTGATCCTTTCCGCCTCCACGGAGATCCGGTCTTCAAAACTCCCTTTTCCCAAGCCCATCTGACGGAGAGAGCTGAGGGTGAATCGTCTGTGCGCCTTCCACAAATCGCCTGTACCTGAGGCAATGCCTGTGAGGATTAAGTTTTTGAAAAACTGAGTGAAGATATAACCGGTAGTGAATGAGTATAATGAGTATAGGTGAGCATATTTTGTTGGAGGAGTATTGATCTCAGATCTGGTCTTCGAAACTCTCTTTTCCTGAACCAGCTTTCGGAGAGAGCTGAGAACGAATCGTCTTCGAACCTGTCCCGTGCCGTCTGTGCCTGATTCAATACCTGATGAGTAATAAGTGAGAGGTTGAGCACGAATGGCTCCTGTAGTGAAGGAGTAAAATGAGTAGTCAGTAAAAAGACTGTGCTGATCCAATCCGCGGAGCTCCTGTTATTTCTGAGGTATGTGCTTCTTCGACGAGTCCCTGTGGTGGAACGTGAATGAGTAAAATAATAATAATAATAATAATATATGTGATTTATATAGCGGCTTACAAAGACAATCTCAAAGTGTTAGCAATGATCGAATAACAAAAAAAGTTCACAGAAAGATGTGTCTTCAAAGCAATTTTGAAAGAGTCCAGTGATGTTTTACTTCGGATGCTCATCGGTAAGCCATTCCAGATTGTTGGCGCGGAGGCAGCGAATGAACGTGATATGAGGTCTGCGATGTACATTGGAGCCATGTCATGAAGCGCCTTGAAGATTAAGAGAACAAAACTGAGAGTGTGTAGTTCAGTGTGTTTGTGCGCGCATTGGCGTAACAAGCTCCTAGCCCTGAGGCCAGAATTCAATACATCTATCCTTGCGAAAACTACTCCCTGTTTGTTGGTGTGTTTAAGTGTTTTGCGAGTGGAAGGGAGAGTGCCGATGCGTTAAGGTACATTCCGGGCACTGGATCGGTCCCATACAAGGCCCAGCAGTAGTGCCGGTCTGGATAATGCAGTATCGTCAGCCTCTTGAATCTTGACGTATCGGTCACAGGTGGTTGCTTGCCTACTTCTCATTCTGAGCAATCTGGATGAAGGCCATTGGAACGGGGAATGGGGACTCACACTCGAACTTCTGGATTACGAGTTTGACGAGGCTACCACGCATGTTTATTGTATGGGCTATTGTGGGAGGGGAATGCGTTATGACAGATGTATAACATCATTATATGAGACCATAACTTATGCAAATTAGAAACATTAGACCTAAACTACTAATTGACCTCCGGTGACTCTAACTTCGCTGTTAAACGTCCCTGGAATGATGGTTGACCAATGATCCAGTACACCAACACATTTAGAAAATGCCTATGATTATTTCATTACATCTTGAGAGGAGATACTTATCCGTTTGTGTCATGCCGCCCGTTGTTATGCCGAAATAGCCTAAATTGTCATAGCTTCTATGATTTTGTTGGTATCATGTTACATTGTCATAACAAGCTAGGACAATCAATTGTAGAATTGGTGAACATTTTGAGTACACCCAAATCATACCATGTTCAATCTGATCGGCCGCACTCTTCAAGGTGGGACACACATACACACGCGCGCACACACACGCATACGAATATACACGCACGGCAAAGTGATCGCCCAATCTCTCTCTCGGACTGAACAATCGTTGTTGGGTAAACCGCCAACATATATTATCTCCACTTTTGAGCGATCAGTATGAGACCAAGGCAATGCACCACGTCCCATCCAGAAGGTATTAGTAAGTTCTGTCCAACATTGGTGCAAATTATACATTTTTATCAAGTACCTGACCGCACTCGGTCAGTTATGAGATATGGTCAAATCTAGGGAACCTGAAGGGGGGGGGGGGGGGTTCTGATAACCCCAGTTCCTTCCGGGAACAAATGCAATCTATATTCACTAGGTTTCGTCAAGATCTGTCCAGCTTGTTTGCATAAATTATGACCTTGAAATGACTGGCATGTCGTTCGGGACTAACTGCAGTCCACATCCACTGAGTTTTGTTCAAATCCGACGAAGTTCGAAAAATCACGAAATTTGACCTACGATGACTTGTATGACAGTATGTCGCACGGTAGTAACTATGGACAACATCCACAAAGTTTCGTGAACATCGGACAAACTTGATATATTTGCATGAAACCGGCAAAATAGCGAGCAGCAGTCATGTAACAATGAAAATCTTCCGATGGCGGATTCGGACGCGGCGAACGCGACGTATACGGCAAAGGCAGAAAACATAATATCCCTATACACATAATGGGGATATGATTAGCTTTGTCTTTTTACATGCCTGATAGATGTACTTGGCAACTGCAGGCTCAGGTAAACATGGACTTATCTTGTAACTTAGACAAAAATAAATACATCAGTCCAAATCGGACGTTCATACGATGTTCCACTTCAAAGTTTGAGCCATGATGTGCATCGCGCAAGATAGACGCTACCCCATCATGAATTACCTCTCCAAAAACGCAGTAGGAAAACTAGGACTGTTGAGTTCACTTTGGACCATAATGTACTCGAGTTTCGAGTATTCTTTTGAGCGACCACTCGGAAGTAACTATTACTCAGTCATCGAGGATTTGACGAACAAACATGAGCTTTAGTTATACAAGATAATTCATGGGAAATTGGGGAATGCGCAGGGAGGATTCTGATTGACTGAAACGAAGATAATTGCTAGATAATACAGATTGTGGTAAATGATTTGATCCATGGAAATACCTATTATTCTCGAAGCGCGAAATTATTGTAGGTTATAGCCTATTATCAGCCATTCGATCAGAACACAATGTTCGCGAATAGGTTATACTGCATATACCCATCGGTTCATATCATATGTAATCGAACTTATTTACCGACTAAAAATAGAACAAAATATTAGGCCTACTCTTTTCTGTTGGTGGCGTTTTGGGGGGGGGGAACCCACTTCTAGAGACAACAACATGAATTATCAGTAACATGCACTGATTGTAACAATATTATAAACGAACAGTCTGTTTACGCCGGGCTATTCCAAGTTGGAACGGTTGTTCACATAAAACAAAACAAATCAATCATGTGCCCGGAAGTCGGGACAAATCACATGTTCAACTCATTTATAAATGAATATATAAACTTCAACAGGAGAACATATTATTTCCAGCTAATATGGAGGTGCTCATCCGTTCGGTTGACGTCGTGGAAATTGACATTTTAACAAATGAAGTCCAGGTGACTTGACGCGGCGTTTTGAAAACTTCTGAAAGTGATTTTAAAAGGTTTTGGTGGCGAAAGATCTGCGCCGAAATGGGCTGAAGTTATGTTATTGTTGTCAAAGTATATTGAATTATCGTTTTGTTCCGTATATTTTTGCTGTAACTCCTCAATTTGAAATGAAATAAGACTGTTTCCAAAACATCGTCTCAAAAGAAATTGGTAGGGTGTGGACAAGTTTTCGTAACATTCAGGTCACACCATGACGTTCTCCCAGACTATACATTTTAACCTTTCGGAATTTAAACCAATATCAGCATATACAAACTTACCAGATCCAGGACCCAATATTTTGCTGATGAGTGGAATTTTCATTCTTCCCTGTATCTCCGGATGGCGCCATGCTCGTTGAATAAGATCGAAATCGCTCAAAACGTAGACACTCTT
>JAUOBX010245192.1:0-11561 GCA_032360705.1 Eupentacta quinquesemita
TTTATTCATAAATTGATCACAGGAGGACTTGCAATCCTGACTGAGGGTTGCTGTTTGAGTTTCATGACGGCATCTTCCGACGCATGCACACTAACATCACATATTTGGATCCAAAAATATTAGCCATCATAAATTCAATAATTTCTAATAATAATTGGGTGAAGTTTGAACTATATCCCCTTTTACGAATCTCGTAATGTATTAGTGTCTGTTCAGCTGTCTTGTCCGACAGAATCTGGCAATAAGTAGTGATATGGACCTAGTATACTGCCAGGTTGGTTGATCGTAAGCCTGTCATACACAATAACTCGATCGCACACGTACGAAACAGTGTAGTAACTGAACGATAACGCCAGTGGGTCGCCTTCGATATTGTGAAGATTAATGATCCATTTCGCTGCCAAAATTCTGCAATTATTGACCCAGATTGTCGAATGCAGGGAAGATAGGTAAGTACAAATGATCTTCACATATGATATAGCGGCAAAACTGCGTTTTAGCAAGTTCGATTAGCAATGGATGGGGCCCAGAATGGCCCTAATTTGATTTTAGTTCTTAATCTTAGCTCGGGCGCGAGAAAGACAGACTCACAGTCACAGTGCAGAGAACCAATAATCGAGCAATATTCCTAACGTTAGGCTGGGCTCAGGCCACGATGAACTACGGCTTTGCTGGGACTAAGTTAGGTAGGCCCTAGCCTCCTAGTACTATGAAAAACAAGGTGGCGAGACTGTAATTTGTATCGTGCTCAGACTCCTTCTGTTATACTCACAGTATAGAGAGGCCGGCCTTCAGAAGTCATAGCTCATACAAATAATGATGAATTTGCCTAAATTTCAAACATGGACCCCGTGCTGGGTGTTTCAGACAGGCATACTACCCAGTGCCCACCACTCTCCTTAACTGCCAGGCAGTGGAGATATTAAGCAGGGCCAAACAAGCACAACTAGTACTGTACCGTATGAATATCTCATACCTATTTATATATCGCTCTATCAGCGCTATCATGTGGAGCATGGTAGCCCATGGTTCAGAGATTACCGGTTCCAGTCCGCATCGCACCCTTCAGCAAGGTGCTTCATCCCGATTGCTCACAATGAGTGGTAGGTGTTATGTATGTCGCCTTCTGCATGTAATGACCACCTCCTCCTTTTATGTGATTGAGGTCACACTTCAGAGCCCAGAGACATCGCCTTGGTCTGTGACCTGGCAAGGTTCGCAGCTGATGAGACTGCTGTATCCAGGTGTGCACCCTTGATGGCTTGTAGGGGACCAGCGAGTGAACCATAGAAAAAAACTAAAGTCGAAGACTTGTACGTCTAGATCACCCTGATCACAAGAAACAATGTGCACTCTGCACCATGACAGCCTCACGATAACATATCATGAGGCGTAGACAACAATATTGAATAAACTGGTTGGACTATGTTGCAGCCCAGCTCAAATTGCATAATGCTAATGGGTATCCTTCAAATTTAGGACACTGGATCCAGCAGATGGCATACTGGCATGCCCCATCATGATTTCCAAAGTATTCAGTGTCATGGAATCAATGTTGTCGAATATAGTTTATAGTAATCCATTAGTGTTTCTGCCAGAATCCAGATAGGCCTACTGTGATATTGCACCTAATATCACCAACATGCCCGGTGTCTGTGAAATTGAGTGTGAACGACCAAGATCAGGTTGTGAGATTTGTGGGAATTGGAAATGAGCTTACTACCATGACAAAACTTGAATGTTTCTAATATAGCTGTTTTCCTTTTTCCATTCCATTGGCAGACAGCCAGAGTACAGCTTCAGAGAGCTTGACAGCCTTCGGATGACTACATGCTGGACCCGGGGACTATGGTACCAATGTGACAGCTGGATCATCCTGATGTCGACCAAACCATATCTACCACAGATGCCTACTGATGTCACACTCGGCAAACTTATTGAATTTACTGGAGATTCACAAATCTATGATTGAATGAACATTTGGGTCTCATCAAGTTGTAGTCGAATCTCTATTTATCATTCATTAAATGTACAGTGAATGATTAGCAAGCAACAGCCCGAGTTCAATTCCAGCACACACCACCGGATACATCCCAGAAGTGGCTGCGATCGAAGGGGTATTCGGCTTCTGCCTTGTTGGCTGTATCTTTATGTCGTTACTGTGGTAGGACTTCGGTTTGAAAAGTGGTCAGACTCGCATCCTAGTGTTCAGTGGTCGGCCATCAGATGGAATTAAGAACATGGCTGCCTGGTCCCGGGAGCATGTTGCGATTAGTTAGACCCCTGCCTCAATATCATTTGAGCTAGAGGAAATCATTGGCTACGTCAAACAATGATTGTCACAAGTCCAGCCAATCTGAGACCGAGTCCTCACCTATGAGTCGAGACCTGTGTCCGAGTCATGTCTTCATAAAAATAATCCGCATTTCAACCAAACCATTAGGATTTGTTGACGTGTGTGTAACTGTGTATGATCCTACGTGGCCTAAGCTACTAGAAAACACGAATAGGCCCTGTCAATGTGTTGATGCATCATTGCTGTTATCTTAGTAGTGTTAGCATGTTCCACATAATGCTGTTATCATTATTGCTTGCAAAAAATCAGTGAAGGACTCGGATCGAGTCCCTTGGGTCGAGACCGAGTCCCTAGCATCCGAGACTGAGCAGGCCTACTCTGAAATCGATCTCGAGACCGAAACCGGTCTTGAGTCCTTCATCACTGATGTCAAGACATAAGAAAATGACGGAGGCCCACCGTCATCGTCTTCACATTTTTAGGCCAGTATAAAAATGTGACTGAAGAGGAGGCCATTCGCACCTGTAGTACTGTGGACCACAACACCACATAACAACAGATTACATTATTTGCCAATTGGTTGGATGACATCTTTCATTTCAACGTTTCCTTCCCTCGTCCCCCCCCTCTACACCCCTCATCCATTCTGTTGCGACATGAACCCCTCTGCCGCCCCATAATGTGTGAAATCAATGTGTCCCGTCTGGCGTTCAATGTAACCTCATGACGTTGAGCTGATTCGCGGAACAGGTACATCGCTCCGATTTGAGAATATTTTATTTAGACAAGCGACAAAGTTGCCATGAATTTCACCTGTATGCAGCAAAAAATCAAAGTCATATTCACAGGTTAGGGGAATGAACTGTTTTCTGTTCCTGCAGTATAGGTCTAGTCCTGGTCCATTATTCATTCTACGCAGAAATCTGATGATTTCCGAACCTTCGAAAAACCTTCAACTCCACCGGTTCAAATATGACATTGAAAGGGAGAATAACCTTTCATTCACTATAAAAAAACACACAGAACCTTCCGATTTTGACTGCTTCCGTGTGAGCAATTGGATTCGACAAATCATCGCATACTACGGACAAAAGTTCGGTATGAACAAGGTGAATCCTGACCTAGTCGAAGGGCGGTGCTATGTACATGATTGATCGCTCGTTGCCGTGGATATCCACTTCATGCATAATGCATTAGTTAATTGCGCTGTAACAAGGTAATAAGACGTCCGTGGCGAATGCTATCGAGGACCGTACTGAACTAGGGGCTTATAGATCTATGGGAACAGCGCAAGGGGACGGTTTTCAGTCACGGCGTCTTGAATAAGAGTAGTCAGACGATAGAAACTGCTACTGTCGAACAACCTGATGAATTTCCCTACCTGAAAGTCCTACCTGTTCATCATGTTCATACTTCAAGCACTCAATGTTCCATATTCAGCGACTCACAAGGAACCGAACTCCAGTTGCACGAGCATTCCTGTCTTCAGTCTTCATTACATGCCCTCACTGTTATCATTTAGCCATACTTGTTAGTGTTATATATTGTTATATAATGTTAATAGTATAGCCTACATCTCCTTCTACCACGTGTGTAACACCTATTTAAAGCAATGCTTCATCAACAGTAACTCCTCCATGCGGGAAGTTCAGAAGAACATTTTCAATGTCAAGGAAAGTGGTTTCAGGACAATTTCTGTCACCGCTTCAGTATATCCTCTGTTTTGTATATTTTATCCCTGCCCAAGCAACGTGGTCTTAGGTTTCCTCTGAGCGATGTTCTTGTACACGCATGATCTACATAGCGTGTCGCCGCATGCTATAGCTTCTGTTCAGTGCGACTGTTGAAAAAACCAGACACAAGTGGACTCGGGCAATGCGAGCGAACTAATTTGTTATGTTAACATTTCTGATTCTGTAGTGTCTGAATGTCGCCGGTCGTAGTAGCTGATGAATCCGTTTAAGGCGATATTACGGCAGTTGACGGTAAACTTTGATAATGTATTCAGGGATATAAGAAACATCATAATATAGCCTTTCATAGGGCAACATGTTCTCAGTAGAAAACACTGCAGAATTATCACATGTAGCAGTGTGAGGCAAATGGAAGATTACACCTTAATTCGAAACTATTATTTCACACTAATAACATATACCATTAACTGATAACATATACCATTGCACACAGACTGCATGAACGTATCTGCCCCCTTAGATAGACCCCTCCTGTCCCGATGATCTAAAATAACCTTAGAATAATCTCCGTTGCCTACATGTAGTTCCTAGGCCATTTTCTCTGTCTTCTAGAGTGGAATGTGTGAATTTTGTCACCAATTTACAGTAGTTTCATGTTGTCTGTAATTCTTCGAAATATAGAACAGTAAAAAGTCTTCTTCTGAGACGTTTTGGGTGTAGCCTACGTTGATATTGACTAGGCCATCCTTTAACTATAGACTATCCCTCACGCAGACTACAGTCACTACACCCTACTGCCCTAAGCAGTCCACTACAAAGTGTGCGAATTGATATACGGTCTTGAATTCATTGCATAATAACCCTATGCCGCTCCTCTTCTCCCCTGTAATGGCGGAGTTTTCCTGTTCGCGTGGGCGAAGCGAAACGTGTAATGAGACGAGACAGATAACATTAATGAGCATATAAAATGAATCTTGAACGATCGTGGCTAGCCTGTCTCTCCCTCTCTGTGTAGTGACAATCAAACCATCTAGGGAGCTAGGACGTTATCTTGAGCGATTCTCGCAATTTACATGGCCTGGTTAGGCATCTCGCGATTATATCTCCGCATCGTCCACCCCCCAATTGCCGCAGGGGAACGTCGATAATGTTTGCAATGACGTAACAGCGGTTTGTTAGTTTCTCAGTAAAGTGCCAATGGCGGGAATATGTATCCACGGTTCTTCAACATCGCCAGGATACGAGGTTAGAGTGATATATACTCTGTCAGTTACAGGCAGACTGAAGGCACTGGGGTAGACTGTTTATATAGGAAGGTTGTCGATTTAAATGGATATGTCACGTTTTGTGGAGAGCATGACCAAATGGATACATGAAGTGAAGGCAGCAGCGATGATGTCGTATATTTACAGTATAAAAACATACGTTATGTATAGCACAGTGTGATGCTTATATTAGCAAGGTATCGAGCTACAATGTATGCTCCCCTGTGATTGTAGTCGACTGACCTTCATGTTAGACAATGGTCGGTGGACATTTCTTGTTTTTGTGTGTTTTTCCATTGTTCTTGAATGCGGGACTTTAGCAACATTACTTGGTAGCGCATGCATGGAATATAGCGGAGTCGATTCAGACATATATGCCATATATTGGACAATTGTTGTTTAAACATTTCTCGTTTTTGTTCATTTGTTGGTTGTCTGTTCTACAAAATAGTCCCTCATTGCGGGTTTTCAGCAATATTACTTATTAGTGCATGAAATATAGTTGAGACTTAATTGATGGAAAATGAAAGGAAATTAGAATGAATTATTAAGAAATTTGTAGATATTTCTGCAATAATTAAATTTAAACATTACTCGTCTGTTTTTTCCCTTGAATAGTGCCCCATTGCAGGATGTCACCAACGTAGCTTGATAGTACATTAGATATAGCCTTCCGTTATTCCGAGGCTTGTTCAGGTCCTAAATAAAAGCCTATATCATGTTGTATCACATGTCTGTACAGCCTTCATGTTAGTTCGGTAAAACAAACGACTGCAAATAGGTATATGTGATATCTCTAACGAGATGCGAAACCTATGCTGTTAACTAGTTACTTAGTGTCAGGGCAGATCTAACGGGGATGAGCCATTTCGCACTTGAAAAAACATGACACTGTCGACACGGGGTAATTGTTCAATTGAATAAAAACAATCGTCCAGTTATATTGATTCTGATATTGATATTGATTCACTTACTGCATGCCATGACTTGTCATATTTGTAATATTATTTGAGCTTGCCCGTTTCTACATACATTTCCCAGAACTATTTGCGCCCTTGACTCGGATAGTCTGGGGATTCAATGTAGCTGCACGCAACGCCTAGAAATCTCCAATCCACTGCACTACTAGACTGCTAGAAAAGGGCCTCCCTGAACCTACTGTTGGAACTCGCAAGATAGTTCCTGATTTTTCCTCGCCAGGCTCGTAAAACATGTCAAAAATTCCTGACACACAGGACATCGGCGACTTCGGACTATTGTGGTTTCGACGGTATTGGCCGAAAAGAATTGACATATTTTCCCCTCAACCATCCTACACCATCTTAATTATTATCGACGGAATGCTCATTGTTGGCTTTGTTCGCTGTAAATTCGTACTTTCAAGCTTTCAATTCGGTTAAGTACAGCCATAATTGGACGTCATTCCACACCCATTTTTTACTGTTATTTTCGGCTGGTAACTCAGCTTAGGAACAATAAGTTCAGGGAGACCAATTTCTAATGAGTTGCGCCAACCAAAGGATACGTGGCTGCACAGCGGGCGACACCAATCCACCCCCACCCCCCTGTATCGTGCTGACGTAACGCGATAGACTGGATAGTCCGCCGGGAGGACTGTTGATAATCAGTTAATCACAAAACAGGCAACTGAACCTCACCATCAAGTACCACGCCTCACCAGAATAGAGCAAAACTGAAAGTGAAATTGAGCTAGATACATGAAGCTGGTTCTTTTGTTCACTTATCATAACCGCCACCCGTCACTACCCATGCAGTGACTTCATGACTCCGTATGCCGCGAGGGATATATTGGCCTCGAGCTCGCAAGACACAGTACCAACAATGACATTGACAGTGATAGCCCCGCTCTAACACGGAACCAACACATACTCCACAGCGCTATCCACAGCATCACCAAAGGATTGGAACTTAGTCCGTGGCATGTGAAGTTCCAACGGATCAGCCTCATCGGAGAATCCACAAACTTAGCCAGCAAAGCAGTATCATTTGTAAATTCCAGGCCACTCTGACTTCACCTCACAACCCGTGACACCCACAACTCTCTCGCGTCCAGAGAGGAACAATAAGGCCCATTTTCCAGTCAATTGGGATGACACCAGACCGACCACACGAGGCATTGTCCAGAGCATCTTCATATATAAGCACATACCCTCGGAGCCATGATGGCTCCAATTCTTCTCGAGTTTTCTCTTTTTCATATAACACCTTTGCGGTATGTGGCATAATGTTGCATTGGTACGCATGATGATTTTGCCTATACAACGCTCGTTCCATCTCATTCGAATTAATGTTTGCCCTGTTGTGATCTGTTTTCATCTCTGTTACCATAATACAGCTTATTCGGGCACTTTCCACGTTTGTGTTAGCGTACAAGCGACGTTAGTGAGTTTTGCCGCATCCCACATCCGCACAGATGGAATCCCACGGTTAGACATATGATGGATTGGCATCACAGACAGGGTTATAACTCCATTGTCATCCAAGTATGCAAATCTCGCAGGCATTATTCACAGGTCTTAGTCCACACATCGCGCCGATCCACAAGCTCCGCTGATTAGCCAACGCAGAAGTGACCCCACCATTGGTTATGTGTGAACAATTCCTGAGAGACGTAGTAGCAAGATGGCAAGATGGCTTCCACAGAATGTAGCATGTGCATGGACATGTAGCATGTGTGTGAAAAGACTGAAGGTTATCATATGCTGTCATATAGACTAACAGATTGGCATCAGAATCAGGGTTGGAAACCCTTCATCAATCATGTGCGCAAATCTCACAGGCTTCATTCACAGGCTCGAGTGCACACGGCCCGCTGACCTAGCCGAGGCCACATAACCAATTAGGTGCTTGCTGATTGGCCAATGCGTAGAGACGTGTGCTCACGAGATTGGGTAGCTTTTGCAGATTTAGGCATACTAGTAGGACGTGTGTGAGCAGACTAAGGGTTAAGACCGATTCTACAACCCCTAGCTATCCATTCACTCAAATACTGGATTTCGATTGGCTGATCCCGTTCACCTGGTCATCCATAAATTTTGCAATAATAAGCAGCTGGTCGCGTTCAAACGATCAGACTGGACGCAGAATGCATACAAAATGTTAACAGTAAAATAGCACAGGAATCGGTTTATCCAGTCGAGGCATCAGCCAATAACCCATGTTTAGATTGTTTACAATTAGAACACAAATGTGGTCCGACTAGGCTTTGCGTGCGCAGTATGTAGCTCGCCTCCACTGTGATGGTTTTCTACCGTGCAGAAGTCGCATTCACACGATCAGACAGGACGTAGGACCCATACGAAATGTGAACAGTCACCTTGAACAGGAATTGATTCACTCAGTCGTGGCATTAGCCAATCACTCATGTTTCACTCATGTTCACGGTTAGAATCATGTGTGGTCTGATCAGCTGATCAGGCTTCGCGTGCGCATTATGTAGCACGTCCCCACCGTGACGAGATCAACTCATTGCACATGCGCTATAATGCTTAATTGATATATTCAGAGTTACAGTATTTCTAGCAAAATTTATTGTTTCTTCGATTTAGAGGTTGTAAAATAGGGATAAACCACAAATGTTTGACTTTTACCATATCATAAACAATCTCGACTCAAAATTGAGCAGAATAACGGACTTGACTACGCCTCGTCCATTGTTCAGCTGAATTTTGCGTCTCGACTGTTCATTCTCCAGTATATGTCTCACAACTGTGCTTTATCCCTTGATTATAGGATGTCTACCCATGTAGCTCAGAGCTAATAGAAAGAGAAGGCATACCTGAAGGACGACATCCCTGGTCTGTGATAACTGAGAGGACAGATCATCATTGCGCTTCCTCAGACGCATCAACTCGGAGCTGTCAAATAAGAAACAATGTTTATTCGGGAGAATGAAGTGTACGTGTGTGTTTACACCACTTGTTAACGTGACTAAAGTACGTAATCGGTGTGCAGGTTGGTAAGGAGTACATGAACCCTATAGCTTTTAAATCTGGTCTGAGGTAATCTGAGGTCAATTTCCCCAAAAAAAGTGCATGCAAACAAATCAGCCATAAAGGGTACATAGTCCCCATTGGTTTTGAGTCAGGTCAAATGTTGACCGGGGCCAGAGCTCAACAACACAATAACTATTGAATGCAAATAATGTAGGTTAAAAATAAGTACATCCTTATTGCTTTCAAGTCTGATTCATAGAAACCTGAGGTCAACAGTCTAGGTTAAATGTAACCTTGTAAACACCAGAACAGTAGAGATGTAGGGGTAGAACATGCAAACGTGTTACCAAGTTTGCATGCTAAGGGTCACACATGCATACATACATCACACAACATGACTACACATGTCAAGGAATCAGTTTCCTACCTGTTTTCTGCCAGACTTGCTTCATACCCAGAGGTCAGTAACTTGGATTCCTCTTTGAATCTGATTTGAAAGAAGAAATAAATAACTAAATAGATGATCTTACAACAGCGTTAATAAAAGTTGATGCTTACGTGCAACTTACTGAAAATTATCAGGTTATCAATCAGTCACTGTTTAAATCGACGTTGACGGAGTGTGCTAATATTTTCTTTCCATTTCTTCCTCAAATTCCATGATTTTCGCTGTCCAAAACTGTGTAAACCAAGATGGGGAGTGGAATAGGCAGTATCTGTGATGATTGTCATGCAACAAGCCCAGGATCGATCCCGGCACTCCCCACAGGGTGCTTTCTATTACTTGCAGTTGCAACTTGGTGAGGTCTCGGCATACAGGTTTTGCTGTGGTGCAGTGAATTTGGAAATTACAGGGTAAATCACTTTTCTTTTGGTTGGTTGAAATAAGTCTTATCGGTCAGCTTTACATGGTTATACTCCAAGACTTTTGCTTCTCCAGGATCTGAGGAAGTGGTAAAATCAAACAAAATCCTGGGTTTCACTGGTTGTTATCGGATGAGAAAGTGAAATGTGTTGAGATTGGCTACAGTACACCCATGCCCCGATATCATACGAGCAGTGAGCACTAGCCAAAAATTGATTGCGAGTTATTGCTGCTGCCTATCCATGATCGACACGGCCAGAATTCCTTGATGAGCCTACAATGGCTTCCTGAGGCCATATCATTCAAAATAAAAATCCAGTATGGCATCATTATTTGATCGAGTATATCTCAGGAATAATATATTCACAGGAATAATATTGATAATGATGAGAGTATCTTGTGCTTATATGCACTTATCCACTCAATGACATGCTCAAATGCTTTATAGATATTGGATACTGAAATGGCAGAGAATAACTTGATTAACAGTGGTTGACTGCGATTGGCAACTGTGTTGTCAATTTGATCCTTTCAGCATTGAGAGAGATAGCTGTCAGTCATCGGACATCTGCAACTATGTCAATTTTCTTCTATGGACTTGTCACATGAACCACTCAAATTATGCCTTTTAGGCAGTCCTGACAAACTTTCTTGAAGAATCACAAAATTCATGGTTATTTGCACCAGCTTACTTTGCACTCATCTTCTTGTGGTTGAGTAACATCTGCCTGAATTCCTGGCTGGATTGTCTACTGCTCTTCTCTATGCTATCAAACTATAATATCCCCAGTCTGTGAAAAAGAGGGCAGCAGCCATGCAGCAACACCCACCTCCGAAGTAATCCATAATGTTGCTAGGGAAGACTCACTTTGCGCTCTTCTTCTGGTGGTTGACCAACATCTGCCCGAGTTCCTTGCTTGACTGTCGACTGCTCTCCTCCATGCTATCAACCTTAGCCTCATAGAGGGTAGCAGCCATGCAGCAACACCCACCTTTGAGGCAATCCATATTGATGCTAGGGTGAACTCACTTTGCGCTCTTCTTCTGGTGGTTGACTAACATCTGCCTGAGTTCCTTGCTGGACTGCCTACTGCTCTCCTCCATGCCATCAACCTTAGCCTCAGACTCGGCCCGGAGAAGAATCATCTCATGCTGCACTGACGATAACTAGAGGGAGGAAGGAGAAGTAATACTTTGTTCAGATCATCATCCCATGGATTAGGTTATTGCAGTGTCTGCAGCTTTAGCAGCTGATGTACGATACTAGATTGTCCACCCGGCTATTATGATTGTTGAGAGAGAGTCAGGCCATCACTGAACTTGTTTGGTTCTCCTTTTCCCTGTTGATTTGTTGCTCCTATAATTTGTTGCTCCTTCTGTGAAGCGCTTCGATATTGTGTCTATTTAAGGTCTATAAATACTCATCATTATTCATTTCATTTCATTTATTCAATAACTTTGGTAAGGACCAGGCAAGTGTGCATA
>JAUOBX010245303.1:0-11561 GCA_032360705.1 Eupentacta quinquesemita
TTCATCGCTGATGCTGATATGATGAAGACTAGCATTCAAGAGGTGCGTGAGGGAGCTAAATTTGATCGAGGTACCATTTTGCCAGTTTTCATTGCTGGTGTTGATATGCTGGAGACTAGGGGCCCAGGGGTGCTTGAGGGAACCAAATCTGATCAAGATTCCCCTTTGGCCGTCTTCATCGCTGGTGACGATGTGATGGAGACTAATGGTCCAGTATTACTCAAAGGGAACAGGACCGCCCTGAATGATGGAAGGACAACCAGTGCAGCTGGTCCCCTCGAGGGAAGCAGGTATGATCCCATGTCTAATGATGCAAAGAATGCTGCATCTGCCCTCAAAGGTAGAACATCATTGACTGGTATGGACAATCTTTTCGATGAGAATTATGTTGGTGCCGGTCAACCTAATTGGGCACGTTCCATTGATAAGACAACTCCGCCGTATGGAAAATCTCAAAGATACACTAGAGTACAAGAGGAAGGTGACTTCCGCCCTGTAGAGGGTGTCTTTGGTGGTGGATTGGTCTCTGGAAGTAATGACGAGAAACCTGTCAATGGTGCCAGGAAACCAACGTGCAGTAACATCAGAGGTGGTCCCGTTAAGACCAGCTGCTCAAATGTCCGATTTGGCTCTCCAGATGATGAAGAAGAGCAACAGTCTCTAGGATTCGAGGTCCGGGATGATAGTCTCAGGGACGAATCAGCGTTTGTTGGCAATGAGACTGCCAGTGAGAGATCAGTTGGCCGTATGGAGACATACACTCCAAGTACACAGTTCAGATTTAAATGGAAGGGACCAGTAGAGAAACCTCCAGGTGGCAAATCAACTGGAATGGAATTTGCACAAGAGGCATGTCACCCCATTGATGTATGCACTGGCAGAGCAAATTCACGGTTTAAATCAATGAAAACAGCTAACCTGCTATCAACTGAATGTGGAGTGGATTCAACTTCATCAGATAGGTCCACCAACACCTCCATTGGAACACCCCTGAAGCACGCTCAAAGACTATCCTACTCTCCGAGTAAAAACTCACAGTTTAAATTACGGGAACCTAAAGAAACCCCAATAACTGGACAGAGACAAGATCCCCCACCGTCAGATGAGCCCACTAGTGAGCAATCTGTAACGCCAAAGAAGAGAACTGCAGCAGAAGCATACGGGCGTGTTGTGACATGCAGTCCGGGAACAAAGTCACAATTCAAATTGAGGAAATCTGACAATACACCATTGTCTGGAAGGAGAGATCTGGAGTCCCCTTCCCCAGATAAGTCTACCAGTAATTTATTCGAAACACCGAGAAAGCAATTGGCACAAGAGGATCAGGGACGTACCGAGACATGCACTCCAAGGACGCGCTCACAGTTCAAATTGAGGAAAGCTGCCGATAAGCCTTCCGATAATTCTCCTGATCCAACAAAGATGCCTACTGCCCAAGAACCATCTAAAAATGCAGCACCATGCACTCCAAGGGTCAACTCACAATTCAAATTAAGAAGTGCTGCCAACAACCCAACTACTGAATGGGGAGCAACTGTAAAGTCATCCCCACTAGATAATCTCACCAATCATTCCACTGATTCACCAAAGAAGTTCATACCCCAAGAGTCATCCAATATTGCAGAACCATGCACTCCAAGGATGAATTCACAATTTAGGTCAACAAAAACTCTGAATACCCCAATGACTAGATGGAGAGCCCCCGTAGAATCCCCCTCACCAGATCAGCTTGACAATAAATCTCCTGATTCACCAGTGGCCCATAATCCAGCCAACATTGTGGCCCCATGCACTCCGAGCACAACCTCACAATTTGCATCGAGAAAAGCTGTGGATACCCCAATGACTAGATGGAGAGCGGCTGTGGAATCCCCCTCACCAAATAAGCATGACCAAGATTCATCCAATCTGGCAGGGAACGTTGTCTTACCCTCAACATCACCCATGGATGTGGACACTTCTTCCTACACACCTGGAGGATCAGCGGCACATGGACATGTATCTACGCAGTTCAAGAAAAGAAGCCTCAGATCATTGTCCTCCCAAAGTAATGACGTCCAACCAAACGATGAGACAGATGTTGGGCTCATATTTCCTCCCAGTCAGAATTGTAACCTCTCCCCAGAATCTGAGGAGTTACAGAATCTATCGCTCTCTCAGACAGGCAGTACCAAGTCCTCTAGGAAACGACTCAAATTCCAGAACCCCTGAGGCCTGAGCTGGGTCTGCTGCGTGATAAGTTTCCCTATACATATCCCTAGTGTCATAGTTACATTACATGTTGTACAGATAGCACATTCTGGAGGTACGCTTCTACTTGCATGATAGGCTAGCGATACCGCAGCTTCCACCTTTGCATCACCTTGTGCTTACAAATAGTCTTGCTAGGCATGTTATTCATTCTGTAATAGTGGAAGAGCTATTCTGCTTTGAGCATGGACTCTGCTTAACACTCAAGGTCAGACAGGACACACATTATGCAGGCCTGTAGTCAAGTCCTCCCAATCTGAGTCCGATATTCAGTTATTAGCGTCCGAGACGGTGTCTGAATCCTCGAGTCCCTATGCAGATTTATTCTGTATTATTATATCCCTGCGACACTTTTAAGCGTCTGGGGATATTATGGTTCTGGGTGTGTAGCCGCCATCCCAGGCGCCGCCTTCACAGGCGCCGCTGCTGTCCGTAACTTTCGGCAGTAGCGCAATAACTCTCTAACACTTCACCCGATCGATTCGAAACTTGGTACACACGTCCGCCCTAATGAAATATCGGATAGGTTCGAAAGTGGGCATTGCAGCATGACTGTCGCCCTCTATTTGGCAGGTTCAATGCGAAAATATAATGTTTGTCCGATTTACACAAAACTTGGTGGGTGGGTCCTACAGTTGATCTCGAAAAACATGACAACAATATAAAAGGTCAAATGTGCGTAATTTAGGCGATTTTCCTAACTTTGTCAGATTTGAACGAAACTTGGCATATGTGGCCTACCCATGATCCCGAGAAACATGACAGTCATTTCGAGGTCATCGAAGGTCATCGGAGGTCAAATGTGCGTAATTCATACGATTTCCCTAACTTTGTCGGATTTGAACGAAACTTGGTAGATGTGAACTACTGATGATCCCGAGAGACATGACTGTCATTTTGAGGTCACCGAGAGGTCAAATGTGCGTGATTTATGCGATTTTCCTAAATTTATTCAGATTAGAACAAAACTTTGTGACTGTGGACTATAGTTGATTCTAAACGATATTTTGGTCATTTAATGGCCATCAGAGGTGAAAACGACATGAATTATGCAATTTTCCCAATCACCGGAGGTCGGTACCCATGATTAAAGCGGTGGTTTACCCGCCTGCACATGTCTAGTTATTCATTATCTTTGTACAGATCAAATGAGGAGGAAGAAACATGCATTATCCCCAAACCGTCTATGTTTGGCTGAATGAACCATAACGCATTGTATCTATTATAAGCTAACCAATAGTATATGTGTTGCGTCAACGCGTCATGACCCATACAGCCAACTAGTCCATATCAGTCTAGTCTAGGCTGAGTACTGACTGACTGAGAGGACATGGTCTGCGCTGCTAGAACAGAAGCCTACCTACTCGACACGGTCGACTGAGGTACCAAACCTTGGCACACATGGCCGCCCCTGAGTAATCCTGTATGCGTCCAAAAGTGCGCGTCGCCGAAAAGGGCGGCCATGCCCTCGTTCTTGCAAAAATTCAGTCTCTTATGCTCAGTTTCTATAATAATATAATAAGATGACTTTTATATAGCGCGTTCTACTCGGGGGAACTGGTGCTCAACCAACTGTGATATCACTGCTATCCACTCGGTAACTATCCAAAAAGTTTATTCGACTCGAAGAAGTAGAAACATTCGCTGAAAGCTGGTGATTGCTATGGGAACGGTCATGCACCAGTCAAAATAAATCAAGCAAAATGTTGTTGTGTGACCGTTGTATAAATATTATAATATCTCCCAGTGGAAGTAGGGGCCAACGGGTCACATTCGGAAGATATAAACATTATTATGAGTAGACGTCTCGGAGGATATGCGATGATAAACTTCCACCTGATTACATTGGTGGCACCCTTGGGGGATCACAAATGTGTTGTTTTAGCCTTTGGCGCTCTGTTCGCATATCGGGGTTGATGTCCGTGAGGTATCTCAAGTTCTCAGATAGTTTCGCGCGGCAGCACAGTGACCGCAAATCCCATCGTGCCTGGAGAAAGGATATCACTGTTACTGAACGGAATCGAATCGAATCGATTATGTAATTCCAACGTTGTGTTCTCACTGTTCTGAGGTCAGGTCAAGGTACAGTAACGGAGTGTACGCGGTTTGGTGTTCGAACCATTAGGCTCGTAATTCAGATGTTATGGGTTCGGGTTCTCAAGCTATGAAGGCCTACTCTTGTGAGCGGATATCATCTCAACATTCCTCTCCACACCTAGGTGCTAGTTGAGGACCCATCAGTACACTAGACTCTGATATATAACTGCTCCACAGATTAGAGGGTCGATTGGTCCACTCGGATTCTCGGCGAAACAGCTGAACATGACACTGTGAAATAATCAAGTGGTTATAAGTGCCATTTACCTACACAGGATAGTTCTCATTCTCACCATGCACCACCGGGTATCGCCGTTTAGCTCTACATCAATGTTTTTCATGTCATCTAATATGGGTACAGCACACCAAACCAGGGCAGTGGCGTGCCGAGAGGTTTGTCCTGGGGTGTGAGATCGGGCCCAAGGGAAGAGCGCCCCCATGTTTCATAAATAGCCACACCCTCCCCATCGGCAAAACTAACAACTCACGGGTTCGGATACACATTCTCTTGCATTATTTGTAGCAAACGGTTGCTGAACTTCCACCAGAGAGTTGAAAATGTTGCGTGCGGCAAATGTTTATTGGTCACACGGGACATGTGAGCTCTAGCACCCCCTCCCCTTCCCTGTGCGCACATCTACTGGAGCCTGACTATTTCCGTCATAACAGATACAACAGCAGCCAAAAATACACTGGTCACCTGATGCAGTTATTCACATCGTCTGTCCTTCCGATGTCGATCCCAGCAACTGGCAACACGAGCTTTCAATTGGTTAATTTCGATTTCGATCTCTCACGCGGAGCCAGAGAGCCCAGCCCCGAGGTAATGAACGGTACAATATTAAATCAAGGTCAGTGACTGTCGACTTTAGGTCATCTGGGATATGCTACCACCCGTCGGCTGCATTCTTATATTGGTAGTGACGTCACTCTCGTAATAATCCTGCCCTGGGTACTATGGCAGTATGGCAGAAGCTGTCAGGAACCTGAATGCACGACATTCATCATATCCCCGTGACACGATTGATGTTCCAGGATTTATGGGTTCGGTAGTGTGGCCGTCGCCACCTGCCATAGGAGCTCTCGGTCACATTGTCTAACTAATCCGAAACTTGGTTCACATGTCCATCCTTATATAGTGAATTGTGAATGTGTGTGGAAGTGATGCCATCTATACTTCCTAAAAAGTCCCCTTTAATGAACTTTAATGAATAAATAAATATTGAATGGGTTCTAATTGATCGTCACTGCGAAGCCGTGGCCTGTTAATTTGCATAGTAGGCCTAATTGACACGATTTATCTTTAATTTGAACAAGTCTTGATGGGTGTATAAACTGGACCCAATACTTCTGCGGTCAACAAGTCAAATCAAACATCCGTCCTTGATCATGTGACTTTCTTTTTTTGCGTGATCCGTGTTCGTAGGTGGGAGCAATATGCGGTGCCGGTAGCCAGTTTCCGTTATCGATAATGTCTACATTCTGTTAGAATGCGTTCCTGTCTGCCTGTGAGCCTCGTGTCTCGTGAGAGTTGTATCGTGGTGATCGGGATACCAGGATTCAAACGCTTCCGTTATTGATAGAGTCGGGTCAACGAAATAAAGCATTGCAAAATCCCATACCCCAGATACGTTGGTCTACATAAATGAATGAATAACCCAACAAAATAGGTTATATTGAACAACGAGATTGTCACCTATATATAAATAATGGGTTTCCTTTATTCCCCAATTAAGGCTAGAATCAATGGACTTGCTCTGATTCAATGACTCCAGATGTTGCACCCCGAGTGCCAGAGATACTGACAATGATCAGAATAAATTGGTACAATGTGATATTCTTAAACTGGCCCAACTCGTCGTCGGGTTATAATACAAATCCACCCATATTTCGACTATATCAAGTGCCTGTGTTGGGGTGTTATTCGGGGGTAACGGATTTATAATTTTCCTCGGGGGATATTCGGAACACGACACTGTGCACACTAACCGTGTGCCCGCGTGTTCCCGTGTAACCTTAGGGATGTACAATATCCCCCTGTACAGTTATATTACCACCGGTAGGCGGGTCGGCGGGTGGGCAATGTCGGAGACAGCGTTCAACCTACAGACCTAGCGGATGAAACATAAATGCGGGAACCTGCCCTGGAAATATATATTCGGGTAGTAATCGCCGAGAGGGTGATCGGGGGTTCCGCATGATAACATCTCTATTAGCTGTTGTGTATGTCGAAATGTATAATCGCCCTCTCAACATCATGCTCTGCAATTTGTCGCCGCTCGTACAGCTATAAGACATGTAGGCCATACGTCACGGAAGGTCAGTTATCTGTATCTCAACATTACAGCTGCCTATGAACAGAGAACCATATCTCATGCATGACAATGTAATGTCTCGTATTTCTATAGGGATGACTTCTTGCGTTCAACCTTTCAATACGTGTGGTCGATCGAGCGTCTATCCCGAGTTATCACATTCGAAAATTGCTGAAAAGAGAACTAGACATACGATATGAAATATGAGGTATATTAATATTGAAAAACCATAAATGAACTGGAGTTCACTCTATCTCAATGTAACAAACAGGAAACGAGTGTACCTATACATATAAAAACATATACTGGCTGTGAAACATTTCCACAGACGATAAGACAGGTAATGATACCAATATACCCCTACACTGTCAGGATGCGAACCTATTCACTATAGTACTTATTGAATACCGGTAATCTGATAATAAGAATAAGCGAGGCCCTGGCAAGAGGAAACGCATATTAATATACCTCTCACCTGATTACAAGGTCTGCCCGTTCTACTATTATATCCAATATCCAACCTAGGGGGAAAGGGTGGCACCAGCGAATCACAAACGATTTTTTATTACAACTTCTGTCACTGGCCCAAATGCATTTGTGAATTTCGTCGGGGAGTTTCGCTTCAGCCACTGGAGAGTAAATTCATATCCGATTGCCAATTAACATTCTGTTGTAATTTTTCGGCTACCATATTCCTTGACCAGTGACGAAGCTAATGGGGGCGGTGACTCCCTTCCACCACCTTGAAATCAGGTGGGTCTATATGGAACCGGCCTGTTACGGCAAGATGTTAGATGTTTTTTCGCGAAAAAATAAAATAAAAAGCCGAACTGCAGACAGAAATTATGAAAGAAGTAGTTGTTGGTGCAGGGTGTGTGGCGAGCGTCGACATCAGGAATGGAGATCTGCCCCCCCCACCCACCCCCGTCAGGGGAGCTGGCCCCTCCGTCGGGGAAATCCTGCCGCCACCACTGCTAGGGGGTGTTCGTATGATAAAATGTATTGCACTTTTCGGTATGTTGTCCAGGCAAGTAGCTGATCTACCGATTTACGTTAACACCAGT
This sequence comes from Eupentacta quinquesemita, assembly GCA_032360705.1. Lineage (NCBI taxonomy): Eukaryota > Metazoa > Echinodermata > Holothuroidea > Dendrochirotida > Sclerodactylidae > Eupentacta > Eupentacta quinquesemita. The sequence goes on from JAUOBX010245303.1 coordinate 7,727, forward strand.
ATATCGCTGGTCTGCTCATGATTTGAATCGAGTTCACGACATCCGCAGGTCAACGTTCACTTCAACTTCTGAGAGAATACTAATCGGTGGGTCACTCTAATTGAGGTTAAATAAGCCAAACCCTCAGGATAGGTAAGTTCGAGCATGGTTCAGGCGAGCAACTGTTGACACGAGGTCTGTGGGTCATCACGATATTCCGAAGTCTGTCGGCTACGTGTTTATTTAATGCTCCGGAACATAAAATTCCATTCCACACATTATTTGGTTTGCTGCTTCGGTTAAAATACTGCCCTCGGGTATAACCAATATGAAGTTGCACGGAAGAACGTCAATCATTTTTTCCCGACACATGCATCAGAGATTTGGACGCTATATGCTGACACCTATAATGCAGTTGGCAAGGTACACTACCGGACAACCGCACCCAGCTGTGGCGTATACTGTAGGTCTCGGTAGACCCTCCTCCCCCCTCCCCGCCCTCCCCATTCCTTCTCCCATGACCCAAGTGAATGGTGATCACATTTTACACAAAACACATGTACACTGTTCGTAGGTTTTACAACTGTACCACTTGTTGGCCTCATGATTATGAAACTGCATGCGTGCGATGTGGAGATACACTCTGTGAAATGTGATGGGTTGAGCGAATACCGCCTCGTCAATCCGTCATAGAGCGAATCAGAATGTAGGCTTAGGCTGTGACAGTATGAGCAAGAGCGATTATAATTTCCTTCCGTCAGTACGTGGTACTCACTGACCTGAGAGGCGTAATTGATCACAGTTTCATCATGGTAACTGCTGTTTAGTCAATTATAATGCATAGATTATAAATTTTGCTCTGAATGATAAATTGGTTTGTCCGGGTAGGCTATATTTGTCTGTCTAGGTGGCACATTTTCTGTCGGAGTGGCAAAGCTACTCTTGCTCAATTTTGGTGGTGGTGCACCACCCATACGAAACAGCTATAGGCAGCTAGTGGAGAACAGTAGAACACTGCATTTGACCAATGCACAGGGCAATATTGACGAGGCTAGAGAAAAATAAGGATTCGCATTGTAGATGCAGAATCAGTGGGCAGTTATGCGCGTGCTATTCCATAGTATAACTCCGATAATTGTTATGTTGAGCTATATAGGCAATCCCGGAAATGCGTGTTGAACATTCATAATCTCAGGAGACGATTAGACGTAGGGAAAATTAACAATTGCCGCGCTGCCAGGAAGCCTTCTTCGCTGGTCAAACAGTCAAAGGAAGTTATAATTACTCAGGCCTAACTAGTGCATGGGAAAACATGGGAAGATTTATATTGATTGGCCGATTTGTCTTTATTTAGAACAGAAATCACCTTGGCGTGGTTTTGGCGTGAGGCACTATTCAGATGATTGACCCCGATATTCGCTCTTAGTATATCTTGATTCTTCCATTTTATGGGCACATTTTATTCTTTGGACATAGCGGACTTTGTTCCAAGTTTCTGATCAAACGGACGATTCGATAGATGGTCATTGCGCCTAAAAATGAAGTCACAAACCAATCAGCCAAGCGACTTGGGTAATTCAGAGCTCACAGATTGATAATCTCGATCAGAATGTCGTCCTGTGTGTCGTCCTAAGTTATAGTAGTACGGCGTTGACATAATATCGACAACAAAACACTCTCGGATCGCCAGTCGCTGTATCCACAAGTGTAGATGACACAGTTTGGGTATTTCGTTGGCTTTCCTATGCCAAATGTCATTTTTTATATCGTTATATTGCTATGATTTTGTTTATGTTTTGTTTCTTTGCTAAGTTTCACTGCGGCGAAGGGCTAGGGCAACTGAACCAGATTTGTGGTGGAGCGCTATATAGGTTAATGTTATGATAATAATAATAATGATTGTGGAAGTCCGGGAGACAGAAACTTTAATACTACACCCAAGACAACTGGACGACAATGTTACCGTACTCAGCGGGTCTCGAAGCCACGACCTCGATATGCGTGGTCTCATGAGGGGCAGCTCAAATTTCAGACTCAGACGATTGGAAGATAAAGTATCTCCGCAGCTTCAGTTACGACTTTCACCTCCTCTCATCTCGATTTTAGGTGCTGAATGCCAGACGCCACGAGGTCGCAACCCAATACACGACGAACAGAAAACACGTCTACAGTTACACAATATTCCTAAATTTATTATGACTGCATTAACACATGTAATATAAAGGTGTGCATTGAAAAGAGCGTATATAAGCCTGTACACGGTTGTATTATATGAGGCTATGAAACAATGAATGCCGAAGGTCACATGGGAACGAGCGGAGACCGGACTAGACCAACAGGGAACACGGCAATTGGGATATTGTTTATCTGTGCGCAGGGTGAATATTATGAATCCTCCTACCACAAAATATCACTAACATTTTCCCCACACATGAGGACGATAACATAGTACTGGTCGAAAATTTGGTGAAATTATATTATACAAGTATTGCAGGTTATTAATACCCCGTAAGAATAAGTCACTGTGTGACATTTTGTCTGTTTCTGAACGTTTGATTATGTTTGACCGCTGTGAGCATGCAGATTGATAACCGTGAACTGTGAAAATTGTGAATCCTCCAACCACAAAACATCACTAACATTTTCCCCACACTTGAGGACAATAACATAATTAAGTTATGGCAGTTCAAAATACTCCGTAACATAAATAACTTGACAACTAGGGCCCGATGAACAGTATAGGCGATAGAGATTGGATTATTTTGACATATATAAATATCGTGGCTGCATGTATGATGTATACCCAGTATGTTTCCATGGTATTACCAAACCCACAACATTCTTATTTGGCGAACTCTACCACTATATAACATAGTGCTGGTCGAAAATTGGGTGAAATTATATTATCTTTACACGTTATGGCATTTTCTTAATACCCCGTAAGAATAAGTCACTGTGTGACATTTCGTCGGTTTCTGAACGTTTGATTAGGTTTAGCCGCTATGAGCATGCGCATTGATAACCGTGAACTGTGAAAATTGTGAATCTTCCTACCACAAAACATCTTTAACATTTTCCCCACACTTGAGGACAATAACGTCGTTAAGTTATGGCAGTTTAAAAATACCCCGTAACATGAATAACTTGACAACTAGGGCCCGAAGAACATTACAGGCGAAACAGTTTGGAATATTTTGACATACATAAATATCGTGGCTGCATGTATGATGTATACCAAGTATGTTTCCATACCAAACCCACAATATTCCACTATATATCCCCACTGGCCACTGCAGCGAGGTTACACCCCGCCCCCTACTATCAAAGCCACACACACACACTATTAGATGAGCATTTGACTTTGCACCGATATGATCAAGGCCAGATTCCATATGTGCGGATGCAGTATAAATCTTAGAGTCGTTGTTTCAACTTTGTCTTAGTTGTCATCTCTGTTAACATAATACAGCTCATTCGGGCACTTTACATGTTTCCGTTTGCGTACAAGCGACGTTTGTGTGTTTTGCCGCACCCCGCATCTCCACCTTAAGTCTCCGCCATCCAATTTTAATTGTGTGTAGGCGTAACGCCCTGATCTAAGGCAACGTTTGTGCGGGAATGGACACCGACACATGCGAATTCCGGTTTTCCCAGATAATAATCCGGAGCTTAAAGTATTGCCATTGCGTGGAATATTGCCCTCTTTAGCTCGCCACCATACGGCATTTGGGCAATACATATCAAGTTCCGTAGTCTTAACCGTCATAACCAAACATAAAATGAATATGATACCGGATTGTCCAGGGTCAAAGATCCCACTCCGTGTCAGCATCACTAACATAATCCTCATCTATCG
>JAUOBX010245413.1:0-17705 GCA_032360705.1 Eupentacta quinquesemita
GGCGTCATTTGAAGGAATAAATAGTAGAACATTATGGTAGAGACCCTATTTACTGTCCGACATCGCTTTCCCCGCCAGCTTCAACAGAGAACAGCGCAATCGAAAATGTCTTGGTAACTGCGGGCAAATACTGTATGTTGTACGAACTGAGGTACGCACTGACTGAATGAGCTTCAAAATAGATGCCGGGTGCAGTAGTATGTGGCGAGAATGAAAGTTGGTTTCAAAACGATCGCCGTGTTCCAAAACGCGTGAATCTGTGATGAAATCTGGCGGGTGGGGTCATATGGTGCGAAAATAGAAGTTCTCAAAACGATAGCATCCGTAAATTATATCGGACCTGTTGAAATGATCATCTCCGAGGTCAGACATCTATGATTTATTGATCCACGCAGTACTGTGATAGTTTGGGTATAGTTAGAGGGACTGTAGAACAAGGCGCAAAATTCCGTCGAGATTTCTCGGAACTTTGAACTCGGAACGCTACTTTGATCGTACAATGTATACTGGAACAATGTCAATAAGATTAGACTGCTTGGTCATTTTTGGCTCGTTGACATGAACTGCCACTTAGGTGGATGTAGCTCACACATAGATATAGTTATATGTGGGATGCACAATGGGTATCTGGTTTCAGGTATTTGGTTTTGGGGTCAGTGTGACATGTCATGGCAGGTTCGCACAGGTCAATGCCTCGAAATAGAAATAACATCAAGGTTGTTGATCCCTATCTACAACATGAGTCAATGCTCGGGCTATATGTGACGTTTGGAGCGAATGTGTTATACATTGAAATGTTGAGAGGTCCATCTGAATCAAATATTAATGAAATACGAACTGAGCGAGTTAACTAATTAGACGCAACTATACGCTCTGTCTATACATTGAAGCTCTATCTGTATCGAAATATATATGATACGAACCAAGCGAGTCAATCAATCAGAAGCAACTATGATCTGTCTTGTGGTAACGATAACGCAACTCGTCTTCGTTGCATCTTACTACATATGGATGAACCGTTCGGTGTAGGCCTATATTTCATTATTCCAACCAGTGGTACGCCCACGTCTGGTCGATAGACGGGGAACATAGCCTGGGAGGAAAAGCAATCCCTGATCTCGTTCAACGGATATGACAGATGCGAGCCCAGTGGGAGACTCTGATTTATAACTCCTTGTCGTCTAATGTTAAATATGAGGAATAGGCACTAAACCAGGGCTGACACACTGAAGAAAGAAGTGTTCCCATCATCTTCAAAATGAAACTGGATCTGTATTCTCCCGGTGTAATTAGCTCTACTTCTACTGTCTCAACTACGGGAACGCAGGATTTGGTTTTGAATCATAGGTAGAATGGTATATCTATACAGTGGACGTAGATAGGCACAGGTATGTCTGTTCACATTAACTGGTGGTTGGGAAGGATAATGTGTAAACTATATGTGAGTATATATATATATATATATATATATATATATATAACTCATATAGGTTATATTATAAAAGTTGGATCTTACTCAGGGGCCGACGGTCATGTGGATTTGACTTCTATGGGTCTAATACAATGTTTATGATTTATGTGGTAAAATGAACGTCTTTCATGAATACAATATACGATACGATACAATACAATACAACACAATACAATACAATACGAGACAATACAATAATATACGAAACAATAAAATACAATACAAAACGAAACATACCGGTAACAATATTGAACAATACGATACAGAACAATACAACATAATACGATACAATACAATGTAATTTGATGTAATGTAATCGAATACAGTAACGCTTTAAAATAGCGTAATGATTTTCTGACTTCTCAGTATTCGCACGTATGGATTATCTATTTCCATACTTCCGTCTAGGCCTGTGGTATTTGTCTATTTGTCTTGCGCGCATTTCATGTGGCGTGGTTACTTTCAATTGTCATTTATTAATAATTTCACATAAAAAACTTTGATTTTGAACGAGCGAAATCCATTTACTAAAATATATATATAGTAATTGAACTGACACATTTCATGAGGTTTTACACGCTTTTTAGCAAGCATGTTATACATAGCAGTATTACATCGTTCCAACCACTGTCACCTAGCGTTAACTACTTCACACAGATCCTGTATTAAGGCGAGAAGAAATCCCCTGCCTCCACGAGGTGCATCGCTTCAACTAGCCAAACATATCTTGACAGGGCTAACATAACTACTGGGGCAGACAGAAGAGGCACACGGCTTTTAGGCTATCACAGGTTTCAGGTTATCAGGATGTTCTTCAAATTGGGTATGTGACAGCGAGAGATAACAGTTTGACAATATGCGGTTTGGGTATCTCGTTTTCGGAGAATACGAACAGAGTATCGTTTGCTACAGTCTAACAGAGTAACAGTGAAGCGTAAGTAAAAAAAAAACGCCTGATATTGTATTACTGTACATGAATATGGACATGTTTTCTCGTGATAGTTCCAGTATGCATGGTACAGTTCAACTTGTAACAATGCCATAGTAAGATATGCCTGGAGACAAACGAGAGGAACATCCAATCGAAACACACTTTGTTAGTGCTTCACCTAAATCGCGAATTAAGATTTTTATATCATTGTGTGTACCCAAGTGTGTGGTTTGCAATAATTAATACGCGATCACGTTATGTCGTTCCAGGAGATGACATATCATTTTGAATTTTTCCAACAACCTTTTTGGCTGATCGCCACGCAGTGTACCATAGCAATGTATTATATTGCATTGTGGGACTGACAAATGGTCAATAGAGCAAACCGTTGGCGGTGCACATTGTCGATCGAAATCATTATCTCTCACTGTCACATACTCTATATGGAACGCATTCTAATAATTCCTGAGGGTAGCATACCACAATTAATTTCTCCATTGACTTACACACTAAATTGGGTCCGTTCTGGGCTATCCAGGCGAGGAAGATGTTGTTTTCCTAGCATGTTCCGACTATATATTACTCTGCAAACTCGACAATGGCATATTTCAGTCATCAAATTTTAAAAAGAGGAAAAAGTGACCCAATTTTGCTTCAATTCTCAGCATTTATACTTTTAATGGTGCTCTTCCTGAATAAGTAAAGAGAGAAACCTTCCCACAACGCAGCAGATGGCCCCAAAAAGTTTGTAGGGCCTCGTTGTTGAGTCCTGAGGAGGGAGTGGGTATACCCATGAATCTCTATTATCGAGTAGAGTAGCAAACACATGCAGTTTCATTAGTTTCATCTTCTCAACGATCCGGCGCATTATCCGATCATTTTTTCTCAGTCATCATCCTCGTAGATGAGGGAGCTACCTGGTACATACCGGTATATGAAACGGAGCTTGATCGATTTGCTCTCACTTTCCTGAGTTATCAGCTCATTGACCAAATACAATTTTCCAGTCCTGAGGTTGATATATCATGATGACATGGCAACCTCGCTCAACCGTAAAGGTCATAAACAGTTTCCATACCATCAACGCAAAGAATTCGAATGGATGACAACATGTATCGCCTGCAAGATTCTTCTATCAGGTCTATCTTTTATCTCCATGGGGACTTGAAGTTACAATACTATAGTCTATACGTCACTGACAGGCAGGCCGCTCTTCCAAAATCCAGCCGCATTAACCTTTCAGTGTCATGAGCAATTAATTAGAGGGCTCACCCAAACAAACCACTGGATAAAAGTCAAAGTTGTTGAGATAATTAAACCAATCCATCCGCTGTCAATAAATCACGCGCCTTAGCCATTTCCGACAATACATATAAATACAAAGTCAAGGAATGGGCGACCGGTGATGGAAATCATTGGTGTGCTATGTATGGGGGATGTGGCCTGCCGGGAAACGGCGCACTGTCAATCATTGCTGCAAACTATTTATTAGCCTCACAGAGAGCAGAAGGATCGTTACCATTGGTTTGAGGCAGAATATCTCACAATTGCGTTTGGTACCCGTAATAGGAAAAGAACCATACGATAGCACGAAAGGTATATTGTTCGAACTATTAAACAATGTGTGTTCCAGTTCAATGCGCTCTATAAAACAACATCAATTTCAACATACGTTCGTCTGTAGGGAAGGGTCTTCAGTGCAGACTTGGACCCCCTAAAAGAGGCCATCGGTGGGATGGCTGTTCCAGCTGTCCAGAGTCCGTATAGCTGGAAGATTGATCATTCGCTGTCTTCCACGATGGGTGGATTTGGGAGGATGACGACGGAGTGTGCGAGGTGGGACATAAACCCCAAAGTCTCGAGGTGGCATGTCGATCTACAGGACTGGTGACCTTCCGTGGGCTCTTCGTGTCTCTTAGTGTCCTTGTTTGTCAGATATATCCCAAAAGGAACAAAACATTTGTCGAGTTATCAACGACAGGTTGTCAGGTAGTACGTAGTTTACTTTGTTGCTCGATATTGCAGCAAATGCGCACTTTATCAGGAGGTATTCTCTGATTGGCTACTGTCAATATAAAGCCTAAATTATAGTCTTCGTTATGGCATGGGATTAGGGTCGGGGATTAGGGTTAGTGTAAACAACCACAAAATTTCTCTCGAAGCAGCGCGCATCGGCACCGATATTGCGACAGATAATTTTACGAGTCTTCCGATGTCGAACCTTCGGGCTGACATGATTATAATGCCTTCAATTGCACTCCGGATGGAAGGATTACAAATCCCCAGGCGAACAGAGAGTACATCGCCGAACTACCGTACGCACATGTTCCAACAGAACCTTCACCCTTGGGCGGGTTCGTCTTGCTACTAAAACCAATTCCATCGTCAGCTCTCTCAATCCCCAGGGTCGATAATACCGAAAAAGTCCCACTGATTCATTGAGTCATAATTGGAAATTGGAACTGTTTCCATCAGGTTCACGCAGTCATTTACAGATTGGTTGAACAATTCGAGAGATATGTTTCGGTATAATCAGTTCGTGGAACAACAGAGGGTTACATGTTACATGGCAAAATCTTGCTTCATGCAGGCAGGTCAAACTTGTCTGACCTTGGGTGAGGAATTTACCAACCGAGTGTCACGTTCTTGGGGGTTATCACGGATATATTAGGGCTGTTGACAAATACATTTTATATATTAAACTGTATTACTCTTCGATTGCTTTCCGCCAAAATTGAATTCTGTAGATCAATTGACATAAAAACCAATCGTTAATATATATCCAACAAATTTTCAGATTGAAGAGGCAATCATTGATACAAAGATGTACCACTGGTTCCGCAAAGCGAGGTCAGTGAAGTGCTCACGGATTTGTAGCAAATATCCTCAATACCATAGCAGAAACGGGTGAACTCCTAATCGGAATAACACAGGGCATTCTAACTCCAAGCCAAAATCCAGGGAAGACTAAAAGACCACCAGAAAACCTTCCAAAAAAGGCTGTAACATCGCTCGGCTACCACATACATCTATTAATGCTAGACCTGAGCAAGGCGTTTCACTCAATCCAAAGAGGATCTCTATTAAATTAACTAAAACATGAACTAGACAACGATAAACTTCATCTGGTTTCACTACTAATCAACAAAGTTTCCTACTCCGTTAAACTACTGAACTAGGAGGCAAACAAGGTCAGCCATTCGACACGAACGTTGGATCACAGCGGGACAGTGCAAGTGCCTTAAGTATCCATTACTTACCTAGCTGAATCGCCAAAGTCAGTCAATGACGATACCGATGCAGTTATCCAGCCACCCTATTCAGCTGACGATTACTACAGCACAACCAACACTGCCAACAACTTATTCACAGTAGACCAGCAATACGCTGATGACATTGCTCGGGTACAACATACTGCAAGACATCGGAGAATTAGTTTCTGAGAAACTAGCAGGAAGAAACCTAAATATAAATGGTACGAAGTCTGAGAAATTTTCGATCACAAGAAATGGAGATGAGGATTGGAAGGAGTCTAGTCTAATTTGAAGGACATTCACATCAACAATTTTGAGGAAGCAATAAACCTAGCACAGGATCGCGATGCGTGTCGGAAGATAATCGCTGAGTATGCCGGATAGACGAGTCTCAACCTACTACTACTACTACTACTACTTGGGTCGAGCAATGACAATTAAGAACTTTGCCCCAAAACACAACTTGAACTTGGAACGACATCCCCTGGATCAAGAGCATGACGCCTGAACCAGCTGGCTCATCACGCTCTCCGTTCATGCCGGTGATACCTCCGGGTATACACATTACACTATAATACTTAGAACTGTAGTATTTACAAACTGCGATATTTTATTAGATTCGGCCGACTGCGCGTGGTTTCTTCCATATCCGACAGCGTCCTACCTCCACTAATTTCAGTGGCGAGGCTGGTAATTGCTTCTGATCGCCAAACGAGGCCGAACGGCTTAATCAAAGCTCCCGCAAAAACAGAGCGCTGAATGCGCGCTCCGGAGATTAATTAGAGTATGCGCGTGTGGTTCTTCAACTCGTACATGAGTGATCTGGCGTCATTTGAAGAAATAAATAATAGAACATTATAGTAGAGACCCTATTCACTGTCCGACATGACTGACATCGCTTTCTCTGCCAGCTTCAACAGAGAACAGCGCAATCGAAGACGTCTTGGTAACTGCGGGCAATTACTGTATGTGGTACGAACTGAGGTACGAACTGACTAAATGAGCTTCAAAATGGATGCTGGGTGCAGTAGTATGTGGCGAAAATAAAAGTTGGTTCCAAAACGATCGCCATGTTCCAAAACGCGTAAATCTGCAATAAAATCTGTTTCGTCGGGAAATTCAAAACGACCGCCGGTCGTGGTCGTATCGGTCAAAATTAAAAGTTGCTCTCAGAACGATAGCCACTGGTGACCTTCCAAAACGCACAAATATATTATATATATATAATAGGCTGTCATTCCCTATCTACAACACGAGTCAGTGCTCGGGCTATATGTAACGTTCAGAGCGGATGTGTTATACATTGAAATGTTGAAAGGTCCATCTGAATATAACTGATATACGAACTAAGCGAGTTAACTAATTAGACGCAACTATACGCTCTGTCTATATATTGAAGCTCTATCTGGATCTAAATATAGATGATACGAACCAAGCGAGTCAATCAATCAGAAGCAACTATGATCTGTCTTGTGGTAACGATAACGCAACTCGTCTTCGTTGCATCTTACTACATATGGATGAACCGTTCGGTGTAGGCCTATATTTCATTATTCCAACCAGTGGTACGCCCACGTCTGGTCGATAGACGGGGAACATAGCCTGGGAGGAAAAGCAATCCCTGATCTCGTTCAACGGATATGACAGATGCGAGCCCAGTGGGAGACTCTGATTTATAACTCCTTGTCGTCTAATGTTAAATATGAGGAATAGGCACTAAACCAGGGCTGACACACTGAAGAAAGAAGTGTTCCCATCATCTTCAAAATGAAACTGGATCTGTATTCTCCCGGTGTAATTAGCTCTACTTCTACTGTCTCAACTACGGGAACGCAGGATTTGGTTTTGAATCATAGGTAGAATGGTATATCTATACAGTGGACGTAGATAGGCACAGGTATGTCTGTTCACATTAACTGGTGGTTGGGAAGGATAATGTGTAAACTATATGTGAGTATATATATATATATATATATATATATATATATAACTCATATAGGTTATATTATAAAAGTTGGATCTTACTCAGGGGCCGACGGTCATGTGGATTTGACTTCTATGGGTCTAATACAATGTTTATGATTTATGTGGTAAAATGAACGTCTTTCATGAATACAATATACGATACGATACAATACAATACAACACAATACAATACAATACGAGACAATACAATAATATACGAAACAATAAAATACAATACAAAACGAAACATACCGGTAACAATATTGAACAATACGATACAGAACAATACAACATAATACGATACAATACAATGTAATTTGATGTAATGTAATCGAATACAGTAACGCTTTAAAATAGCGTAATGATTTTCTGACTTCTCAGTATTCGCACGTATGGATTATCTATTTCCATACTTCCGTCTAGGCCTGTGGTATTTGTCTATTTGTCTTGCGCGCATTTCATGTGGCGTGGTTACTTTCAATTGTCATTTATTAATAATTTCACATAAAAAACTTTGATTTTGAACGAGCGAAATCCATTTACTAAAATATATATATAGTAATTGAACTGACACATTTCATGAGGTTTTACACGCTTTTTAGCAAGCATGTTATACATAGCAGTATTACATCGTTCCAACCACTGTCACCTAGCGTTAACTACTTCACACAGATCCTGTATTAAGGCGAGAAGAAATCCCCTGCCTCCACGAGGTGCATCGCTTCAACTAGCCAAACATATCTTGACAGGGCTAACATAACTACTGGGGCAGACAGAAGAGGCACACGGCTTTTAGGCTATCACAGGTTTCAGGTTATCAGGATGTTCTTCAAATTGGGTATGTGACAGCGAGAGATAACAGTTTGACAATATGCGGTTTGGGTATCTCGTTTTCGGAGAATACGAACAGAGTATCGTTTGCTACAGTCTAACAGAGTAACAGTGAAGCGTAAGTAAAAAAAAAACGCCTGATATTGTATTACTGTACATGAATATGGACATGTTTTCTCGTGATAGTTCCAGTATGCATGGTACAGTTCAACTTGTAACAATGCCATAGTAAGATATGCCTGGAGACAAACGAGAGGAACATCCAATCGAAACACACTTTGTTAGTGCTTCACCTAAATCGCGAATTAAGATTTTTATATCATTGTGTGTACCCAAGTGTGTGGTTTGCAATAATTAATACGCGATCACGTTATGTCGTTCCAGGAGATGACATATCATTTTGAATTTTTCCAACAACCTTTTTGGCTGATCGCCACGCAGTGTACCATAGCAATGTATTATATTGCATTGTGGGACTGACAAATGGTCAATAGAGCAAACCGTTGGCGGTGCACATTGTCGATCGAAATCATTATCTCTCACTGTCACATACTCTATATGGAACGCATTCTAATAATTCCTGAGGGTAGCATACCACAATTAATTTCTCCATTGACTTACACACTAAATTGGGTCCGTTCTGGGCTATCCAGGCGAGGAAGATGTTGTTTTCCTAGCATGTTCCGACTATATATTACTCTGCAAACTCGACAATGGCATATTTCAGTCATCAAATTTTAAAAAGAGGAAAAAGTGACCCAATTTTGCTTCAATTCTCAGCATTTATACTTTTAATGGTGCTCTTCCTGAATAAGTAAAGAGAGAAACCTTCCCACAACGCAGCAGATGGCCCCAAAAAGTTTGTAGGGCCTCGTTGTTGAGTCCTGAGGAGGGAGTGGGTATACCCATGAATCTCTATTATCGAGTAGAGTAGCAAACACATGCAGTTTCATTAGTTTCATCTTCTCAACGATCCGGCGCATTATCCGATCATTTTTTCTCAGTCATCATCCTCGTAGATGAGGGAGCTACCTGGTACATACCGGTATATGAAACGGAGCTTGATCGATTTGCTCTCACTTTCCTGAGTTATCAGCTCATTGACCAAATACAATTTTCCAGTCCTGAGGTTGATATATCATGATGACATGGCAACCTCGCTCAACCGTAAAGGTCATAAACAGTTTCCATACCATCAACGCAAAGAATTCGAATGGATGACAACATGTATCGCCTGCAAGATTCTTCTATCAGGTCTATCTTTTATCTCCATGGGGACTTGAAGTTACAATACTATAGTCTATACGTCACTGACAGGCAGGCCGCTCTTCCAAAATCCAGCCGCATTAACCTTTCAGTGTCATGAGCAATTAATTAGAGGGCTCACCCAAACAAACCACTGGATAAAAGTCAAAGTTGTTGAGATAATTAAACCAATCCACCCGCTGTCAATAAATCACGCGCCTTAGCCATTTCCGACAATACATATAAATACAAAGTCAGAGATCGGGCGACCGGTAATGGAAATCGTTGGTGTGCTATGGATGGGGGTGGTTGCCTGCCGGAAAACGGAGCACTGTCAATTATTACTGCAAAATATTCATTGGCTTCAAGGAGAGCGGAAGAATCGTTACCATGGGTTTGAGGCAGCTTCTACTGATTCGTGTAGAGGTATTGGCGTGTGGTGCACGTGATAGGTCAAGAAAAATAGCATAGCACAATCAATCTTTTTATATATATTTATTTATTTATCAATATTATATACATGTATATATAGAGAGAAAAAACTATTACGAACTATCGAACAGTGTGTGTCTCATTTTATGCTGGTATGTGAAAGGTACCCTGGATTCCTTAGCAGAATAACGCATGATTCACCTTCGTAAGAGGAAATACATCCCATTCCCACCTAACATCTGCAAGTTTGGTGATTCCTGGGAGATTACTGTTAGATGATTGATGTACCTAAGATGAAACACAAATGCCCATGCTTTCTCTGCTCTCATATGTGCAATGTCCGATTCAACTCAGTATTTATTAGCTGTAATATAATAATATCGGAGGATTCATATCGTCCACTAACTCTGAGTAGGCCTATCATCAAAATCACTTCACAAATATTACACTGGTCACTGGTACAACTTGTAATCGTGGATATAATTATGCTGCACTAAAGTGTGCTTTGGCACAAGTTACACCTCACAAGTGCCCATTTTCACCTGGGTAGATTGAGGCAATCAATGATGAAGCACCCGAGAACACATCGTGCATGGTCGGGACTCAAACCCACGGTCTTCGGATTACAAATCCAGAGACAATCACGTCCCTCTAAGTACCACACTAGTATACTAGTAAATTAGCTTCGCCTCGTACTTTTCGTCCATATTGTCTATTTAGTTGGTCCCAGGTCGTCGTTGATCAACGTGTCCGTCTCAGATGGCTTCATTTTTGCCTGGGGTTTCTGGGGTGTTCGAATAAGGGGTTCAAATATTAACATTATTATTATTCAATCGCTGCTTACATAGCGCAAAATTCAAAAAGTTCAGTGCATTTCAGGAGAAAAACGACGCAAATTGAACACGAGCTTTGCATTCTGTAGAAAAGGATCTTCAGTGCTGATATGAACCTTTTATGAGAGAGGAAGCATTACGCACCTCAATATGAGTGTGACCTCTTTGTTCCTCAGATATATATCCTAAAAGGAACACAACTTTTGTCGAGTCGGCAAAGACAGGTGGATGAACTAGGCCTTCGACGTCGACCGAACTTTGGGATTCCCTCCACTTCAGTGAAGCGATCGGCGTATGTTGCCGAAGGCTGACATGATCAGAATACCTCCAATCGCACTCCAGGCAAAATGATTACAAGTCCCCCGGGGTGGGGGGGGGGGGGGTACATCGCCGAACCACATATATGTGTAACGAAACCTAGTAACCTCGAGTAGGTATTCCTTGATACTAAAACCAACTGTATCATTAGCTGAATCGATCCCCCGGGTCTACGGTACCAATGTCAGTTTTAGCGAGGAACGTAGATTTTGAGTGTGAAATGATGAGGAAGAGGAAAATTATATTTTCTACAAAATCCAATGATACAAAACTACTAATTAACAACTATTGTTCTCTGAAATAAAATAGGGTATTCAGGAGAACTTCCATTCTTGTTTGAAAGTACCCTTCTCATCTGTGTTCACATACATCTTGAGTTTACTTCAGTTTTACTTAATGGGCAACAACTAGACGAACTGAATACAAAAAAAGGAAATGTCCGAAGACAGAGAAAGTGGACGATGTAGATATGAATGGAATGAAGTGATAGAGGAAAATGTAAATGACTAAATGTGAGTAAAAACGACGAAATAAAAATAAATAAATAAATAAAGTAGACAGAGGAAACAACCAAGACCAAGATGGAAAGCACTGCAAACCGGGAGAATGGGATGAATATTTTTGACGAGTTGAGCTAGGAATCCAATGGTACGGATGCGAATGCGGAATGAATTTGAAAATCACATTCTTGCAAAGACTAGTATTTGCCATAATGGAATACAATTGATGATGGTATGGAGACATCATCAATTAAACCGGTTCATGTATAATCGTCGTAAAACTGCTCCATGTTTTGGATATTCCGAATAATTAATTAATTGGCCTCATGCGGCATCTATGTTGCGTGCGGTGTTTTGTCATACCGAGTGCGCGCTCCACGTTGTTTCGATGATGTTCTGTGATTCTCTGCGACCATGGCACTTGTTCGTATCTCTGCAAGACAAATACAGCATATCCTAACACGCTTCTTGTTACTGTTTCGCGCAAATCTGACTTCTTTCGAATGTTGCCGCATACGCATCCGTCAGTCCGTATGAATGGATTCTTGGCACAAAACTGCTAGTGTAATCACTATAATGTCATCACAATCTCCACCTCTACCATTTGCATGGATTTTTCAGTGTTTCCTTAAAATTATAGCGTTTTGGGTAGGGAATTCCAATCAATAAATTTCAGAAACGAACCGCGTACTGTCACGACTGGTGGAAGAGTAATTTACACTTTTGACTCCGCCCAATGGTTACCATAATTGAATGGCGTGAAATTGCAATACTCTGCTGCATGGACCATGTCATCCCGCGCAGCTTCTAATGCTTCTGCGATTTTTTTGGTCATGGAGCTAGCTCCATGCTTTGGTATAGATTCTGGTGTCTCGTGATATTATGATTTAGATCCAATTCTCCTCGCTGATCCGAAGAGGCCTCAACCATATGCGAAAATGGGTGTTGAACTTGCGAAGGATTGCATGATTAATTGCCTTCCTCAGGTGAACCGACGATACAATGTGTGCAGCAGAGAATACAAATTATCGAATGAAAAAACAAATTCCGTCTTCGTTTTGACTACAGTGTGAAAGAAATGTTTAGTAGTATTGTGATATATTGACAATGCCAACCAAAAATTGTGGATGAGTAAATCTGTGCTGGTTTGGTAGGCGATTGGATGTTTCGAAAAACGTTCATATCATATTATTTTACTAACGCACCCTTTGTACATTGAATATTCCCTTTTTACCAACTCACGGTCGAGATTCTTGATTCGTTAATTAATCAAAATTTACCAAATACTTTTTTACTTGAAAATGTACTTGCAGAATATGCAAAACAGGTCAATTTGACAATTATGATCAAGCGGATCCACAAGCAAACTGACATAATTAGATAGCCCATAAGTACTTACACTCTAACAGCGCCTCTACGATGGGCCTCAGGATGCCATGACCTATGGGGTTGCCCTAACAATACTGTGTCTTATCGTTATGCAAATTACCCCACCTTCCACTATTCGAAGATGCGGCGTATGTATCTGGTAACAGTTAATTTGTTGTTGTTTCAATTCCATTGTACAGTGAAAAACCGACACAACTGTTTTTTACTATACGATCATGACTGAACATGGTATCTTTTAGATCTCATTTGTCAGCCATTTGTCTGACAGTAAAATTAATATGGAGGCAGAAGAACCCCTGCATCGCGTTTCGGAAATGAATAACAAACGACACGCCATCTGTAGGCCTAATTAGACTGATCTTCATTTCGTGATTATTGCTGCCGAGTGCCGATAACCTTACGTCTTATTAGATGGCGTATATACGATCTGTTTAGTTATTATCCTAATGCACATTACAACAATTGGAAAAGGAAACAGTCGCTAAGAAAATGAGGAAATGCCATATCTGCCCTTGAAATGGAATCACGGCGAAAGATGGTGAAATGAATCTGTTCTCGGGTTAACGTTGAAGAGGTCGGAGAAAAGTTCATGTTTTTATCTAGAGCGCAGGTCATTAATTATTATCAGTCATTTTACAGCCAACGACCTCATGATGCTCGGTCAGTCTAGCCATGAGGATGTTTCAGTAGACACCCTGATGAATAAGAGTTTTAATATGGACCAGTCACAAGATCATCCACTGATAAGACCCTATTTATAGTATATTTGAGGGAGAAATACAATGGGTATTTGGCCTTCGATGTTGCTGTCTCCCACGTCAAATCAGAGCACTTTCAAGAAGCTCAGTCTTGAAATCACATATGGTGTGAGGCGTCATTCTCCTTGTATACATCTACTTCCTTCTCTCTTCTCCTAGTAGGTCTACGCTTCGATCATACCGGAGTTAGCAATTTATATTGTATCGTATCGTATTATATTGTAATATATTCATTGTATTGTATTGTATTGTATTGCATTGTATTGTATTGTATTGTATTGTATTGCATTGTATTGCATTGTATTGTATTGTATTGTATTGTATTGCATTGTATTGTATTGTATTGTATTGCATTGTATTGTATTGTATTGTATTGTATTGCATTGCATTGCATTGTATTGTATTGTATTGTATTGTATTGTATTGTATTGTATTGTATTGTATTGTATTGTATTGTATATGGTTTTGGGGTGTTGCTGGCTTGCTGCCGCCGCCGTCGAAAGTTTCAGCCGTTAGCGCGATAACTCTAACCCCCTCGTCCGATTGATCTGAGGATGTTCTAGGAACCAAACTGCATGTCTCCAATTGAGCTGGTTCGACCAGTGCGGCGCAGTGGACGACACCTCGGCACCACTAGCGCTGTACATTCTGCATGAGACCACGATCGTCGCGGTATTTCCCTTTACCAGACTCTGTCAGTTATATGCACACTGTAAAAAAAGGTGTTTAGAAATCTGGTTCAAAAATGTGTTTAGCAAAAATATGCTTGGAATTGGGATGGAAGGTGTTTAGCAATTGAAAACTAGTGTTTTGTAATTGGACACATAGTGTTCATATTATATAGAAATCGGGTTTGAAAATGTGTTTAGAAAAGTGTTTAAACTCGAAACACATTTGTTGTTTATTCTCGATATATTTTTCCTCAGAACGTGGATTGGAACGATTACTGGGACCCTCAGTTGTACTTTGTAAACGCCGGCAAGATCGACCGCCGGGAGCAATGGCACACGATCCTACCGAGAGATGACGGATCAACAGACGTGAAACTCTCGATAAGAATGAGAGCCACCTTCAAGACACTCATGAAACTCCACTGGTTCCCATTCGACTGTCAGGTAAGATTTTCTTCATACAGTGACTATTTTGGCTATACGTTCGATCTACGTGGGATTGCCTATGCATAGTGCGACACATTACTGTCAGAGCTGCGATATTTATCGATCAATTCACTGGTTCTGATTTAATCTTAGGTTAAGACTAATCGAGCTATAGCCAATCAAACGGAACCTTCTCAGTAGCATTTGCATGGTAGCTTCACTGATACCGTATTGCCACTCTCCACTGTACGTCATAACGGTTATTCCTTCGGAAGAGTACGAAAAAATAATGAGAAGATCGAACTTGGGAGAATTTTTACCATCACATCGAACGTCATCACTGAAAAAATTGATAACCTCAGATTGCATTAACCACTTTCATCCTCGCAGGAGCTCACCATAAAGCTGATGTCTGATTGGCCAGTCCAATTCATGGAGTTCAAGAATGACCGGAATATCAAGGACTGTATCAGGACAGATACATTTACCGGTAATATTCATATGCATGTATCACTGCAAGCAACTCCATGAATCTCAAGTTAACTTCTTATATGGAATATATATGTAAATTTGACTTAAACTCGGTGTTTCGTCTCGATATATGGATTAGTGACGTCACGGAGTCTGAGAATTCTGTTCACGTGACCTCCTATCCAGCGATGTACATCGGCCGGTATCGAATCGGTTATATCGTCATTTTTATATAAGTCAATGTGAAATTCGTTCCGATTTAATGTGAGACGAATGTTTTGCAAACAGACCCGCCCATTATTCACGCGGTTGATGCGAAACAAGGATGCCTCCTAAATAAATATAATGACTATGCGGGAGGAGGGAATATTCAATTACAATATTTTCAACTATTATAATCACACCAAATTCGTGTAAATGCATAATTAGTCTCGATACATACTGAACTTCGACGGGGGATCTGAGACGATTCCCCATCTTTAAACCGAGTAAAATGTACATATATTTAAGGATTTCACAAGAATGGTCTTGACAACAGGAGTGGAAACTATGATTGGTGGTCTAAACCTCATCTCAGTTCGATGTTCTGTTGCATAGTTATCTGGTTATTGACCCGCAATAATGTGTGACATTGCCGGTGTACAACTTAGACGATTTCTTCCATTGTATTCCATTGTTTTGAGTGGTTTGTGTACACACTAAAATTTGCCAAATTGCCCAGGCAAATTATTCACGAAACATTGCATCGAATATTAGAATAATATAACTGCACTGACTAGATAATTTATAGTAATCAACACGAATGGAGAAGTCGTCTCTCTTCTATACAACTTTCTTTCTTATTCGCCGCAATGTGCCATCACACAGGTAGCCATGAATGGATACTACACGATCACGTGATAGCTGTACCGCTCAGAGAAGAAAAGGAGAAGACTGGTTCCATCAACGAGTTCCCGCACTATCACATATCGATGAATGTCCAGAGACGGTACGCACACTACCTGTGGAACCTCGTACTCGTAATAGTGAGTTCGACTTTGTCTTCTTCTTCTTCTTCTTCTTCAACTTCTTCTTCAACTTCTTCAACTTCTTCTTCAACTTCTTCATCTTCTTCTTCATCTTCTTCTTCTTTTTCCTCCTTCTTCTCCTCCTCATTCTTCCTCTCCTCATCCTTCATCCTCTTCTTCTTTTGTTTCTTCCTTCGTCTAACCCTCAGCCAGCCTTCTTCAACTTCTTCTTCAACTTCTTCCTCAACTTCTTCCTCAACGTCTTCTTCAACTTCTTCTTCTTCTTCTTCTTCTTCTTCCTTTGTTTCTTCCTTCGTCTAACCCTTAGCCAGCCTAGATTTTGCATCTACAATCCTAGACAAGATGGAAGGGGACAAAACTACCACAGTAACTACCAGACAGTGATTTCAAATCAATGGAACGGTTCGCCGCACCCATGCAGTATCCCCCGTTCAATATCGATTCCAAGTCAAGAGAGATATCTCTACATTGATAGGGGTGTCGGGGAGATGATTCGTCCCATCTGATCTGTTCTAGTTTTGAATCCTTGGCAAAATAGATGGGGCAAAAATACCACGGGACAGTGATTTTAAACCAATGAAATGGTTTGACGCACCCCCTCCCCTCAGTCCAATATTGATTCCAAGTCATGCGAGATCTTTCCACGTTGAGAAGGGATGTCGGGGGTTCTATCTATCTATCTATCTATCTATCTATCTATCTATCTATCTATCGATCTATCGATCTATCTATCTATCTATCTATCTATCTATCTATCTATCTATCTATCTATCTATCGTCACTGGAATATCATTCAGAATGGACTTGTGAGCTCTATTAATGTGGAGTATTCCTTGTCCTTGACACTTGATAGGAATAGCTCGGTCCTTTACCCCGTGAAACAGCTGATTTTATCATTAGCCCAGCATTGCCATGATAACGGGAAGTTATAAACATACGATGAATCAACAAGTTACATTTCCTCGTAGACGCGGAGGAAGTGCTGGTATTTTTAGATTGCATCGAGGATTTCCGTTATCACTCAACAGTGTATGGCAAACGATGACTTTATCCTCACATGCGTGCGATGTATGTTAACGTTTCAAAAACAAGAATGGTGGACATTTGGTTGGACGATCAGCAAGGTCTCGACACCACAAAACAAACAACCTATGTAAGCTATCGCTGGTGCAATTATTGAGA
>JAUOBX010245414.1:0-11560 GCA_032360705.1 Eupentacta quinquesemita
TTAGCACGAAGACCAGTTCATTGTAAGCAAATGGTTCAATAATTTGATTCCGTTCGACAGTAACCTGTGCAATATAATTGTGCGATCATTCTGTTGGGAAGATTTAGAATTTACTGTTCCCTAATTATTTCGAAAACATATACGTAAAAAATCGAAGTGTTGCTCGTACCTTGTAAAAATCCAAGATTTCACAGAAAGATTCGAATTGGATGGTAGAGGCTTTTGAGCATTTTGATGACCATGAAGGGTGTAGCGGTCGAACAGATTGCCGTAAACCCAACGATATCGGAGAAGAGCATGGTGACGGATTCGAAACTGGATAGGGCTACATGTGGGCCGAGCCAGAGCTCCTTGGCGACGTCCGTCGGGAAGATGAGGTTAAGAAGGTATACTGCCATCTGTCCTCCTTTTCGACCTGCTGGTGTGCCTCCTCGATTGTAGCTTCAAGTTGGTCCATCCGGTTCTTGAAGTTATCCTTGGGTCTCGTTTCTTCGCCTACCAAAATGAGGTCCCTGGTAGCGTCGTGGATTGGGATATCAGCGAGGTATAGGCCACGGCCCGTCAGTTCCTCGAGTTCGTTGATCCGTGGCGATCCAAGGAACATCATACACTCGCTCTCGAGGATGTAGTTAATTTGACCATTGACCTCGATAGACTGTAGATACGAATTGTGCAAATGCATCAATAGCCCAGCATGAACGGTTGGTCGTCATAAAGATACTATATAATTGATGATACCATATGCTATGAACTGATAGACTCGTTGTTACCTCCTACTGTACTCACTATGCTCTTACACGGGCAGCGTATTTGACAACGCTCCCAATTACGGATGGTTGCAGCATGACAATGTCATCATATCACTACAGACTCAACTCTTCCTCGGTCTTTAATTCGCCGGGTGGGGAGAAGGATCTGTAAAAAGGTTTAAATCTTTCTTTGGTTTGTAGGTTTGTAGGTTTCTCTTTTTTTTGTACAGCGCCTTTGAGTGTGTTCACACAGTATTGTGCGCTATAATAAATTGATGAACCTTAACCTTAACCTATCATCCCGACTCTCTGTATGTGTTGTGTGCAGGCAGTGTTTGCTCTTTTCTAAATCACTTTTTTCTACATGCGTGTATAGCATATTGATATTTACAGCTTTTTTAATGTACTATCTACTGTAATACGCACTATGTTAATATAAATGAAAATTGAATAAAACTAGAATGGAATATATGAGGCAAATTCTTCCATTGAGTCTCTGATTAGAAAATATCATCAGTTTCGCAGCGAAGGGGTGAAAACGATGATGACAATCACTGATGTCTTCAGCAAATACCGATATACGTGACTGAATTCTTTTTTATTGATGGGGGCATCTGTAATTGATCGTCCACGAGTTGGAAATCAATTTTAGTCATCAACTATTTCGCCAGCCACTTTCATCGGTGTTCCTCTGCGTCTGATATTTTATCTTGCTTAAAACAAGGACAACACCAAGCGTGGTCCAAATTGGGGTAACTAACAGTCATTGGCTCTGTAAAGACTTATCCATGTCGCAAAACTGCCATTTATTAGCCGACATTTGAGGATGATTTTTCATCGAGCTAGACATTTGGTAGGTTCATACTGATCAATGTCTGGCTCGACGTGAAAGGTATATCCAAACGGGTATGAAATATGACGGAGTTACAATGATTTATGTTGAGAGCATTTTCTTGCCTTCAAATTGTCGACCTAAAATGTATCAATACCATTAGGTTCCTCGACATGCAGATTTTGCGGCAATTTTTAGTGGTGAATGGAGATTCATGAACTCCTTATAATGAAACCATCCGACGTCCAGCAGTTTATCTATATTGGGGGTATCAAAGGTAGGAAATTATTAATCTGTTTTGCAGACGGTGACTCATTTACATTGAATAGTCCCCTGAAAACCCCTTTTACTGCAACTGATAAGTAGTATGAATATGCCGTTACTCTTTCGTATTTCTGTTGCAATATTTTGAACTTAGGTGCGGTTCCTGTCGGATCCAAAATGTTTTGAACATGTTGTAAAGAATTTGGTCTTGCGAAGATAGATGGATGTTCCGCAGTGGCATACTTTACTGCGGAGAGAACTGGAATAAGTATCACAAGTTAGAATTACTATATATAGCGTAGAAATGGCGTCACTTCGAAAGTAGCTCATGAAAATATATCCCTTATGAAGGAAACTGAAGAATACATATGAGACCCTCTACATTAATATGGTCTTCCCACCTCACCATACGGTGTTTTTCATCTGAAACTTCTGAGACGCGATTTTTGTTGCGTATGCGTAACTGCCATTTTTACACATATACCGCATCCGTACGTATGGAATACCTGCCTTAAGTCAAGTCTCTGCAAATTCTCAACACTGTTTTTATCCGCAGACCTCTAAACATTCGATCGCAATACGTTCAACATCGTAGACGGAATGCCATTTTCTTCGCCAATGGCGCTATGCACACGTGGTCGTCATTGCTCTGTTTGTGCATGGGTTTATATTCTCTCATTCTCCTGTCAATTGCCTTCTTATTCACATACCTGTTCTGTATGCTGCATACTATCATGTATCTACGCGGGTTCCGGATGTTTCTAGAGGAACGCCTTGGGGATTCCTTCGGGTACCTCTAGGTTCGTGCCATATGAAACCAACACGGTATGGTATGTTCTAGAACAACATTTACATTTGCTACTGGGTATCACTCGTTTCCCTACAAACCTGTTTAATTTATGTTGTCACATTGGGTGAATGAGGGGGAAAGAAAAATATGTTTTCATTAGCGGGTCCTGCTCGCTTGATGTGATTGATAACTAAATTTGACGTTGGATGACAGTTTATGTTACGAGGTAGAAGATGATTTTAAAAGAGTACATGCATGTAACCTGCATTCGTCTGAGATCATTTATGAAGCTGATCACTTAGATCTAGCCTGATAGAGAATACAAGCGAACTGCTCGTTACTCGGCATCGATGTATGAGCAATATACAGCCGTTGTATTTCATTAGAATCAATGAGTATCCGTTAACTTGTCGTTGGCGAGGTGCCTATATAGTCAGACATGTGCGCGAAAAGACCCGTATTGTCTCGACGGTCACGTCACTGGCACACCCGAACCCGAGCTGAAAATAGAGCACACCTGCAGTAGTTCATCACAAAGATTCATCAATTCAATATACCATGAGCCGATTTACTGACAGTCAAGAAACGAAATTGATTCTGGTCCACATGTGTTCTAAGTGATGACATTCTTTCTAATTACATACTTGATGTTAAGTCTTGGAACGAGCATAGCTGGTGGAATGTGCATTGTGGATGTTTCTTTCAGCCCTGTTCCTAGGGTTATTGTGTATAAATTATGATGGTATTACATAACACAACGAATCTCAATAGCCTTTTACATGTCAACGGATAACATAACGTAATGTAAACTGTGCACCACAGCGGGCTTAGGGCCCTACATGAGCATATACATTGCCCGATAGTATAATGTTTGTGAAGTTCGTGTCATGCTATGCTGGGAATACATTTCTCATCAGGCATGTCCTTGTGAAGTGGTCGGCACATTGGAACTTCTGAAGACCCAATGGTAGATATCCAGAGGCTAGGGCGGTCCAGAATTCGATTAGGGTGCTTACACTAGTGTTCTAACACCTCCGCAAATCGAAATATTCGCAATCCAATTTGGCCTAACATCCCACCGTGTTCGTGCCTGAGGTAATATAAGTGCGCAAACTTGATAAGGCATTCTAATATACTTACTGAGAAATGAGACAGGACGGTGTTTGCAGTCCCCCGACGTTTACTCAGCCTGATTGGCCTTGATAGCCAGAGCGAATCAGTGGGTGTTGAAGGCCAATTAGACGGGATTTGTAGGGATTCGATCGCAGCATATGTGGTCTTCTGGGAACATGTCTTTATTGCTTACAGCGGATATATATTAAAAAACCAAATCATGCCTACACGTTTCCAGTATACGATTACGTCATCGGCAGAACACGCTGTAGCAAGCTAATACACCCTTCAGTCCTTGCACTTCACAAAGAAATACATAGGTCCAATCACTGTTCAAGTTTTGTTAGTATAATATGTAGGTACGTGAGCGTCCTAGCGTCACGACAGTGCTTGTGGAATGTCATCACATATGACGTTTCACCATTGTCCAAATTTGCTAAAGATTACGTTTCAATGATAATTTCTTAGCATGTGAGGTAACATTGTTGAGTATTATTTGAGTATTATCAATCGGTACATTATGTAAATAATGTTGTTTTATGTTATAAACTGATTGAGCATTACAAGTCGCTGGCTTTGGCCAGCCAGACATTACTAATCACATGTATCTCCAGAGACTCAGCGGTAGAAAGTGCCATACAGGTGGTTTCGCATTGGTACTTCACTGGAGTCAGAACGTTCAAATCGGGTCGTCTCGCTTTCTCTCTGCTATTAACATTCGAGATAACGAACGTAGAATGGAATCACATTTTCGTGTCGAAAACTGCCCTGATTCAAATAGGCTACGATGCCACGTAGTCACCCCGCTTCCCAGTGTATTACCAGTCACGGCTTGCAACAGTAGTACATTATTCAATAACTGCCCGCGATGAGAGTACAGTATTTATACTCACACGTTGACCCGTTCGCTTGGTATCAGGTTACTATCACAGATTTTGGAGATTATATAGGCCTAGTATTGCCGGGTTAGTCGAGGGTTTATTAGGCCTACAATATGATCATGTAATTAATTATATATTGCGTTAGACTGTACTGCCTGTAGTACTGAGTATATTTTGTCAGTATATACGACTGTTCACTATGTGGACCTATTGTTGCAGCCATATTGGCATTCGGCATAAAGTTAGAAATAGTATAGCATATTCTGTGCAATGAGGGTGGTGAGAGGATGCGGAGGCATTCGAGTCCACGTGTATAGTTTAAATTGTATTTATCGAAAATTCGGACGGTGGGAATACGGAATTGGTATCAGGCAATTTCTATTCCTCCGTAGCAAGCAATTGGGAATACGGGGTTCTTTTTCATTTGGATGCTCTGAATTCACAGTTTTTCATCAAATCCGGTAGAAATTAATACCAGCGTGGGTCTATATCGTCCAACTTCACAGAATTCGCCCGCGGAATGACGAATAATTACAGTTTACGTGAAATTTACACGGTGAAATGGACCTTCCAGTAGGCTAGACCGTCCGTACGGTACGTCCCAAATTCCCCGGGCAGCATCCAGCCAATGAGCAGCGTTTTAGAAATCGGCATGTCCGTGTTATCGGCACGGCTAACTTGAAAGCTAGCGTATTGTCATGTTCCTCGGGACGTCCATTGTGGTGTCAACGGATATAAAAATTGCACGTGGCAATAATGGGGTCCAAAGTTAAGAAGGGCCTCCTACTCCAGTCTACCCTTCTCAGGCCCACACAGCTGGGAACGCATGGATCCAAGCGTCTAGCCTAACGGTAACCATGGTAACACTTGGCTGCTCATTTACGGTGATGATAATGATCAGAGCAACTCGTATAGACTGTAGAATACATATTTATAGGTGGAGTGATCTTGTACGTCGAATTGAATGAAATGTTATTGGTGGTGCGATTAGGTGGTTCGTGTAATCGTGTGACTTGGTAGTACCACCAATCGTAACACTGCATCTGGTCGCAACTGGTAGCACGCCCAATCGTGGGCTGATACGGCAGGTCCGCAGGTGGCACAACCAGTTCTCATGAGGTACGATCAGTTGTACGATAAGGAGATGCGATAAAACAGGACTGGTGGTGTCACTATATTTGACCTGTATTTGATTACTTACGATTTGAAATCGCAGGTCAGAAGTAGTGAACATAACCATCGACCTCGGTGCTATTTTTTATTCCTTGCCGAAAGCGAAAGGAATCTATGCAATTACGCATGTGCGTATGTGTGTGTGTGTGTGTGTCTGTGCATGTTGGTGACGCTCCAGCTTGTCAGCACGATATCTGAAGAACGCAAGCAGGTATGATAGTCAAATTAGGTAAGTGGGTTGCACATATTGTGAGGAGGAAGCCTATTGACTTGGGTGCGAGCTCAGGGTCATTCAAGGTCATGAGAGGACAAAGTTGAAAAAGCTTGTCAGCACCATATCTAAAGAGCGAGAGTATCTATGAAGTTCACATTCGGTATGTAGGCTGTACACATGGTGAGGAGGATGCCTATTGATTCGGGTTAGAGTTCAAGGTCATTCAAGATCATGGGAGGACAAAGTTGAAAAAGCATGTCAGCACGATATCTAAAGAATGAAAGCAAGTATTAAGCAGGTGGGTTGCACATATGGTGAGGAGGAAGCCTATTGATTTGGGTGCAAGCTCAAGGTCATGAGAGGACAAAGTTAAAAAAGCTGTTCAGCACGATATCTGAAAAGCGAAAGTATCTATCAAGTTCAAATTTGGTATGTGAGTTGCACATATGGTGAAGAGTATGCCTATTGCTTTGGGTATTAGGTCAAGGTCATTCAAGGTCATCAGAGAACGAAGTTGGAGAAGCTTGTCAGCACGATAACTGAAGAGCGCAAGTATTTATCAAGTTCAAATTTGGTATGTGGGTTGCACTTATAGTGGAGAGTAAGCCTATTGTTATGGGTGTGTGATTGAGGTCATTCAAGGTCATGAGAGGACAGAGTTGAAAAAGCCTGTCAGCACGATATCTGAAGAGTGCAAGTATCTAAAATGTTCAAATTTGGTACTTGGGTTGCACATATGGTGTAGGTGAAGATGAATTCTATCGCTTTGGGTATTAGGTCAAGGTCATTCGAGGTCATCAAAGGACAATCCCTAAATCTAGACAGCGGAACATTTTAAATGGGTTACCTAATCGAGAGTTTTGTTCGTCTGTGTGAACTGCATCTGGTAGCCTACTTTGACCCCATTCGACCTTTCGACTTAATGATCCTGAAGGCCACTTTTTGTGACAACAAAGTCAATTACACTAACGTACTAACACTCCTATAACACGCTATCAAAAGTTTATATGACCCTTCGAGACAGGTCAGGACATCCTAACACATTGATTTGCTTGGATGAGACAATCCACAAAATCAACTAAACATGTGCAGGCGGTAGACCGCCCGCGGCGCCCACGTGCATATACCCGCATTAATTATGAATAGTGACTACCGATGATTAGAACAAGACCAACGTAACGATTGCTAGCCTCATATGATGCGAACCAGCCAAACCATATTTTCTTAGCAATTTGAGACAGTTCTTGGGTTTATTCAAAATTATTGATCAGCCAGTATGGAATGTTGCCCGACTTGCCCTCAAAACGGATTCTGGAAAACCAGCTAAACTTATCTACTAATACCTGCCCGCATACTAGAATATGCTACTGAAGTGTGACGTTTGACTGGTTAGTGGCAAAAAAAAGACAAGGAATCACTACGCAGAGTTGCGTTCTTGTTGTTCTTATTATCAGGCGTTGGTGGTGGATGGTGTTTCGAAGGTACGTTCAACCCCCTTCTCAGATTTTTACACCGTAAAAGAAGTGGTATTTACTTCACACTGAGTTCGTTACAGTGTGGGTTCTCTAGGATATCTATACCGACACAATTCCCATGCTATGTTATTGTCTCTCTCATTAATTAGTTGTTCACACTTGTGATTATTTTTGTTTTTTTATAACAATATGATAATAATAAACAGTTATTGATAGAGCGCCTAAATCGTAACAACCTCGATAGCGCTTCGTGAGATTTTCCCCCAAATGAAATTTGGAGTTAGCAGTTCAATAAACGACCTTAGATCGTATGGCATTAGCATTAGAAAGCATTATGGAGAAGGTACAGTTTACCGTATAACAAGTTTTGAATAGATGACCAGTGTGTTGAGAACGGAGAGTTCTACATGGGCAGTATGTGAACATCGGGTCGCACAAATATTCCGGTGCCTTCCAACTTGCTTCCAACGTGAGATGTTAAACATATAACCTCATCCACGGCTGTACTGCTGTCGACGGCAATACAATGGGTTCGGTTCATCCCGGATTCAATTCCCACATTCACTATCGGGCGTTCTCGCCAGGAGTGGCTGTACTCACAGTGACGATTGGCGGGGTCATGGTGTCCGGGCTCTGCTGTGGCGCAGTGGGCTTGGTAATCATGAGGGGTTGTTGTCGGTTAGTTGCGGTGAGTCTCGTTGATCGGCTGTGCGCAGTTACCGTAGTTGAACTTCGAAAATACAAGAACGAATTAGAGCAAAAGCAAAAAGGCTTCCGTTCCTCCAGGATCTGAGAAAGGGGTTAGATCCCGGGTTCACTAGTCGTCCGTCGGATGGGAACGTAAAATAGATACTTTACTCTCGTTAGCTGTAAACTCTCGCCAATACTCCACATACTGACATCTATAAACATTCGAAATATATTCGTAACAAAAATGTTCACAGTTCTGTCTTTTCGATGCTTCGAGAGTGCACACATGTGACGGTATATGGTATAATATATCAGACGAGAGTTCGGCAAAAAGACATATTTGGTTGAGCCTAATCATAATGATCCTGTTCCCAGAAACGACTGCATATGAAGCAGGATATAGTTTAATTTCGCCCGGTAATTCCACGGTAATGACAGAAACAAACAATGATGTTCTATTGTAGAATGCAGAACAACGGTTCTTGTAAGTATTCCTTGTCTGGCAGCAAGGCTCGAGGAGTGCAGCTGCAGTTTGGGAGTCTAGTTGTAATCTCGATGAGGCCAGAAAAATGCGATTTACAATTTCAACAATAACCGACAGTTGTGTTATGACGGATATTTGTTAGTTCGAAGCGTGGACAATCAGGCACCCTTCTCAGCACAGTGAGCGCATCTATCTTACCCCTCATATGTCCTAAGATTATTTTTTTCGCAAGGGTCTACTGAATTCCTAATATAGACTGTTTCGACTATTCGTTGAGTTCCGAGAGTCGAATAGGGTCATCACTTTCATTGATTTCTTCTCTCACTGTATCGTGTTCCTCTTTCATGTCCCTCTTCCTCATTAATAATGTACCTTCACGGAACACCACGCCAAGAGCAGATCCCACCACAAGGCAACCGCCCAATACGCCTATCCAATTTGGGATTACATTAAGAATGGTAATCTCCAAAAATATCGTAACCGGGACCTCGCTTGAATTCACAACGGAGACAAAATATGCCTTCTCCGTACACGTGAAGCCATATGCGAAGAGAACATTACTCAAGAAACCGGCGAATCCGATCAGAACGATGTAGTAGCGCGGTTTACCGCACGGTGGAATAATCCAAGCTTTCATCGTGAGCCCAACGATGGACAAAACGAAAGTCGCACCGAGCGAATAATAGAACACCATTTTGGAAGCGCTGCAATTCATCAGTCCGAGTAGACGTGCGGCGAGATGCCCGAGCGTCATGAGTAGCATTGCGGCTACCGCTGCCGCAACTGCTTTGAGCTCCGTTCTCTTGGTCGAGTCCATATCCTCTGCGGGGAAGAGGAACGGAGGTTGCGCTACTAGGACGATTCCGGCCATATTGATCATGACTAGGATAATATCCCGCCAATGGAACGGTTCCTTGATAAATATCCATGCGAATATTCCCAAGAACACGGGTGAGCCATACACGATACTGTTGGCTAGACCCACCGACATGTTAAACATCGAATAATAAAACAGCGCGAAGCCTATGGTCGTTGGGAGAGTTCGTGCTACCAGTAAAATTGCCTCCCGCTTCGACTGGATACGGAAGTCTGTCCTTGTATGAATCCCAAATAAGAAACAGAAGATTCCCTGGAGGAGGAACCTCAAAGACACTAGTTGTATCACGGGTATGTCATCTTTGAGTAGTTTGACCCATATACCCTCAGTGGCGAAACATAGAGCCCCGATGAAGGTCGCTAAGAGTCCACGGTGGTCATAGACTGCACTTCTCACCCTCTCAGCGAGAGAGGTGTCCGCGGGGGAGACGCCACTGGTCATTTCCATTGGCGCCCGTCAATTCGAACCTGCCAACAAAATGATAAGGAAAAGGGTCTACTAAGTATAGGCCTATTGTTGGGTACAATATGAATTCTGTAATACACATGCAGGCAACTCTAAACGTCACAGAATTATTCCTTCACCTGTCGTTTTGACCTGCTAGTCATCCGATATCGCCGAAATTGCTATAAGATCACCTTCACGAAATCGTCTGTTTCTTGACATTTTCCCCCCAAGTTCAACTTTTTCGCGAACACTCTTGTCAATGAACCTCCTGAATGACTATGGGTGAATATCCAGGAAGAACCAAGTTCACAGTGATCATCTCGCTATACCTTACCACGGGAAGAATAACATAATATAAGTAGGCCTTTAGTCACAGCCTCACGCGAGACAAACTGAGTCTGTGGATGAATAATATATTCACTTCGAACTATGGACTTTGTTCGTTAATTGTCATTTGCCACAACTGTAGACTTTAGCCATGCTGTGCACACGATTATGGTTATTACCGCCAAAATATTTTCGACCGAGAACAAATCGATGTCTAGTGGTGATGGCTTGCCAAAACGCAGTGTGAAGCTATTAGGCCTAAGCACTTCTTCAAACACTTATTGATTGTCTACTTCTGGGAACACGTTGGAATTCTAAGCAAATAAGTTGCAAAATTCTAGCTCTCACTACCTGACAGAAACCAAATTATGGGCGGAAACAAACTCAACAGAATAACAGTGCTGCATACCTGAATAGTCCCGGTCTCTCGGAACCCACACCGTAGATAAGAAGGAACGTTGGGAGTTACTGGAACAATTATCACACATGACACAGTAGAAAATACATGAATTGCAGTGGTCAAGCTCGTATATAGTTCCGTCTAATAGTGATTCCTCCCCTTGATATCACGTTGGGCACACCAATTGAGAGCGCGGACTCAGTGCCGCCGGAGGAAAAAATGTGTGAAAAACGAAATAGCATAGCACCGACTGCGGACAAGACTCGATCTCTTGACATATGATACTGCTCAACGTGCAGCCCGCTTTTCCCAACAGGACTATATCGCCATTGTGTAACATGTTACCGATGGGAACATACCTGACCCGATCACGTTTTCCTCGAAAGCGATAACTATTTTACAGGCCTCACAGTACAGGATGGAACAAACGGATTTTATCTGACAGCTGCAAATACGGGATACTTTTTTGATAGATTGCATCTCTTGTGGAATTCCGCATGCAAATAATGTCGGTCGTCCAGTTATCCCACCATGGCGACGTCCAGGGCCATCCATAATTACCCTCTCCTGCGAAACATTACCAGAGAGTGGAAGTCAGAAACTGAGGACAGACCCATACCAAAGATATTTGTTATGACACAGACCCCAATTTGTGTGTTTGTTAACAACTGATTACAGATTGTCTGACAATCAAAGATATATTGTTACCTGTCTTGGATATCATCAGTTGTAAAACTCGGACATGTCCATATAATGCAGTCGTATATATAATTAAGGGATAAAGCGCAGTTGTGAGACTATTACCGGAGAATAAACAGTCGAGACGCAAAATTCAGCTGAATAA